>JALQSN010000656.1:0-28090 GCA_023690525.1 Holotrichia oblita | reverse complement strand
TTTTTGCTCAGTCAGTTTCTTTTGATTGTGAATTGTTTTGCGTTCGCAACCTCCACTGTAATAAATAGCATGTTCAAAATTCATTTTTCTATACGCATGTTTTTGGTACAATAGTACAAAGTAGAATAGAAAGTGTGACAGATATGACAAAACATGAATTAATTCTTAAGTATATATCTGAATTAGCAATAGGTGAAAAGTCTCCGTACGAGGAATTGCTAAAGCAATGACTGTTAGCGAGGGAACAGCATATCATGCGATCAAGGATGCTGAACTGAAGGGGCTTGTTGTCACAATTGATCGAGTGGGTACGATCCGAATCAAGCGGAAACAACGTGAACAAATTGAAAAACTAACATTTGCTGAAGTCACCAAGATTATTAATGGTCAAGTGATCGGGGGAAAATCTGGCTTACATAAAAGGTTAAATAAATTTTTAATTGGTGCAATGGAGATTGTTGAAATGACTAGTTATATTGATGCGGGTGATCTTTTGATTGTTGGCAATCGTAAAGATGCACAAGAACGGGCGCTCAATATGGGAGCTGCTGTATTGGTAACTGGTGGATTCGCTATTCCAGAAAAAATTCAAAATCTAGCTAACACATTAGGTCAACCCTTGATTTTAACAAATCATGATACTTTTACAGTTGCACAAATGATTAATCAGGCAAGTTTTGACCAGAGAATTAAGAGTGGCATTTTGCTGGTAGAGGACATCGTTGATGTGAACATAGAGAACTGTTTTTTATTTGCAAAAGACCCAATTGCCAAGTGGCATGAGCTAAATATTGCAACTCAGCGAAGTCGTTTTCCAGTAGTCGATGAAAATATAAGAACAATTGGTGTAGTGACAACTAAAGATATTCTTGGTAAGCCTTTTGATTTGTCTATTGAGCAAGTGATGTCAAAGAAACCAATTACGGTTATGCCGCAGACTAGTGTTGCAGCGGCTGCTCATTTAATGGTTCGTGAAGCGATTGAGATTTTGCCGGTAGTTGATGAAAAAAACCGTTTAATTGGCTTACTCCATCGAGCTGATCTTAATCAAGCGTTACAGCATAGTCAGTTGCAGCGGCAAACGGCTTCGACTCTTGATCAGCTTATTGCTCAACATCTTATTTATGAAAAAAGTCATTCTTCTACAGGAGAGAATTTTTATAAGATCGATGTCACTCCACAGATGATTAATCACCAAGGAATGTTGTCATATGGAGTCTTTACAACAATTGTAACAGAAGTTGCTCGTTTGGTTTTCTACGAATTGGGATTTCCTCATCTTATCGTTGAAAATATCATGATTTATTTTTTAAAAAATACATTGTTAGGTCCTCAGCTTGAAATTTATCCGAATATTTTTGAAATAGGACGAAATAGTGGGAAAATAGACATTATTGTCAAGAGTGAGCATGAGACGATGGGTAAGTCCGTTTTAGCGTGTCAGGTACTCAAAAAATAATACAAAAGAAAAAGTATGTTGTTCCAAAGCGAGGAGATGTTAGAATTGAAAGATATTCAAAAAGCAATATACACAATGATCAAACAGTATCAAACTATTATTATTCATCGTCATATTCGTCCAGATCCAGATGCTTATGGCTCTCAATGTGGATTAGGGGAAATATTAAAGGCTTCCTTTCCAGAAAAGCAGATTTATCTTGTTGGTGAAGAAAGTGCTGAATTTTATTTTTTGAAAAGACTGGATAGGGTTGCAGATTGGATGTTTCAGGGAGCACTCGTAATTATTACAGATACAGCAAATGCAGATCGTATTGATGACCAACGTTATCAATTGGCGGAGAAAGTGATCAAAATCGATCATCATCCAAACAATGATCCTTACGGTGATTTGATATGGGTAGATCCAACAGCCAGTGCTACTTCAGAAATGATTTATCAATTCTATCTGACTTGTCGAGCACAGGGGTTGATTTGTAATGAAGAAGCAGCAAGACTATTATATGCTGGTATTGTTGGTGATACTGGACGATTTTTATTTCCGTCAACAACAAAGCGCACATTTCAATATGCCAGTGAGCTAATTCAGCAAGATTTTGATCGCACAGCATTATACAATGGAATTTATAATGTGAGCGAGCGCACAGCCCGACTAAATGGTTATATTTTATCGAATTTTGAACTACTTGAAAATGGTGTTGCCATGATTGCGATAACAAAAGATACTTTGGACGATTTTCAGACAACCAGTGCCGAAATTTCCAAATTAGTAAATAGTTTGGGATCGATTCATGGAATACATGCTTGGGTATTTATGTATGAAGATGGTAACTCAATTCGAGTAAATTTGCGTTCTAAAGGTCCTGTGATCAATGAGCTTGCAGCTAAATATCACGGTGGTGGGCATCCGCTTGCTTCAGGAGCAACTGTTCGGGACTGGGATGAAGCAGCTCGATTGGTAAATGATTTGATTCAGATTTCAGGAGAGGTTTTGTAAGCACTTCTAACCTTATTTGGAGCTGTTGACAAAGTTCTAGTCGCTTGAAAATTAAAGCTGAATGGGTTTAAAAGGGTTTCGGAAAGCCCTAGGCTCTTTCTCTAGAAAGACTGGTGTGGCAAGCCACATTCGCCAGTCTTACGAGACACTATGGGTCTGGACGCTCATCTTAGCACCTTGTATAGGAGAATAATAAGTTCATGGATTTTGTTCATTTACAAGTGAGAAGTGCCTATAGTTTATTGGACAGCACAATCTCGATTGAAGCTTTAGTTTCGCATGCTGTCAAAATGGGCTATAAGCAAATAGCATTAACTGATAAAAATAATTTATATGGAGCTATTTCATTTTATCAAGAATGTTGTAAGCAAAATATAAAGCCAATTATTGGCATAACAGCAGACATTCTCAATGATGAAGAAACTGCGGCTTATCCGTTAATCTTACTTGCAATGAATTTAGAAGGCTATCAGAACCTCATTAAAATTTCATCCGTTTTGCAAACCAAAAGTGAAAAAGGTCTACCTTTTCGTTGGCTACAGGCATATGCAAAAGGGTTAATTGCCCTTACACCGGGATTTGATGGGATAATTGAAACATTTCTACAAGCAAAGGATAGAGAAAAAGCTAAACTAGCAGTTGAAAAATTCAAAGCAATCTTTCAAGGTCGTTTCTATCTATCCTTACATATGAATGCAATAAGTCAATCTTATGAGCAGATATTGCGTGAACTTGCAAGAAGTACAGAAACATTGCTTGTTGCTAGTCAACGAGTACATTATCTTGCTCAGGAAGACCGCATGGGTTATCTGGCAATGACCTGTTTAAGTGAACAACTGAAAATGGCAGATCAGCAATTCGACGAAGATATGATCGATTATCATTTGGCTAATCCGGAAGAAATAAAGCAGATATTTAAACAAGATGCTAAAGCTGTCCATTGTGCCTATCAAATTGCTGAACAATGTCAATTACAGCTTAAGTTTCATCAAACGCTTTTACCTAAGTATCCGTTTGAGCAACCGATGAGTACACAGCAGTATTTGCGAGAAATTTGCCGAAAAGGTCTTTTTTATCGCTATAAGCAGCCAACTCAAAACCATCTTGATCGACTTGAATATGAATTATTAACGATTTTTAAAATGCATTATGAAGATTATTTTCTCATTGTTTGGGATTTCATGCGCTATGCAAGAAAGCAAGGAATATTGACTGGACCCGGGCGTGGTTCTGCTGCTGGCTCAATTGTAGCTTATGCTTTAGGGATTACACAGGTTGATCCGCTTGCATATGGCTTGCTTTTTGAACGATTTCTCAATCCTGAACGGATTTCTATGCCGGATATTGATATTGATTTTCCTGATAATCGTCGTGAAGAAGTGATTCAGTATGTTGCAAAAAAATATGGGCAGAATCATGTTGCACAAATTATTACCTTTGGTACCTTTGGAGCGAAATCTTCTGTCAGAGATGCAGGTCGAGTGTTTGGCTTAGAACCGAAGGAATTAGATCGGTTATCTCGTCTTATTCCTTCACGTTTTTTAACTTTGCAAGAGGCTTTTGCTCATTCAAAAGAGTTGCAGGAATTGCGTGATAGATCACCGCTTTATCAACAGATTTTTCAGACTGCAATTCAATGGGAAGGGTTACCACGTCACACTTCAGTTCACGCAGCCGGCATTGTCATGTCTGAGCGACCGTTGACGGATATTATACCAATTCAGGCAGGACATCATGATGTTTATCAAACACAGTTTCCAATGGAACAAATTGAACTAATTGGCTTATTGAAAATGGATTTTCTTGCCCTTCGCAATTTAACTTTACTTGATCAGATTGTCAAGTCGGTAAAGCGTGAAAATAATCAATTCAATCTGGAAGATATTTCATTTGATGATGAAAAAACATATGAGTTGATTAGCTCCGGTAATACAATGGGTGTTTTTCAACTGGAATCAGATGGGATGCGCAATGTAATTCGTAAGTTAAAATGAAACTGCTTTGAAGATATTATTGCAGTAAATGCTCTTTTTCGCCCAGGTCCAATGGATAATATTCAGTCATTTATTAATCGTAAGCATGGGATTGAAGCAATTGAATATCCACATCCTGATTTGGCAGATATTCTTCGAAACACATATGGCATTATTGTTTACCAAGAGCAAATTATGCAAATTGCCTCTAAGATGGCAGGTTTTACACTTGGAGAAGCGGATTTATTACGTAAGGCAGTTAGTAAAAAACAACGAGATATTTTAGATCAGGAGCGCAAACACTTTATTTCAGGAACTTTGGGTAAAGGTTACTCGCAAGAAGTTGCTGATAAGGTATATGATTTGATTGTTAAATTTGCAAACTATGGATTTAATCGAAGTCATTCTGTTGCGTACAGTATCATAGCGTATCAACTGAGCTATTTAAAAGCCAATTATCCTGTTCATTTTATGGCAGAGATGATGACCAGTATTGTCGGTTACACAGAAAAGATTGCTCTGTTTATTCAAGAGTTAAAGGTAAAACAAATTGAAATGAAAGCACCATCTATCAATAAAAGCGATTATGGCTTTAGAATCGAACAACAAGCCATTCGTTTTGGACTTGCTTCTATTAAGGGAATTAATAGCATGATTGTGCGTGAAATTATCAATGAGCGTAAAAATGGTCTATTTGTTGATTTTTTTGATTTTTGCATCCGTGTTTCTTTGAAGGTTGTTGATCGCAAAGCGGTTGAAGCATTAATTTATGCAGGCTGTTTTGATGAGTTTGGTTTAGATCGAGCGGTTTATTTGGCAAGTATTGATATTGCTTTTACTCATGCAGATTTGATCAATCCAGATGGTAAAGGAATAGGACTTTTTGGTCGAGAATTATTTATTGACCCAAAATATCCAGAGGTCGCCCCATTATCACAAGATGAAAAATTAGCAATGGAAAAGCAATTCTTAGGTATGTATTTAAGCGCTCATCCAGCAACAACCTATCAAGCTCTTTTTCGATCAATTGGAATAAGTCCGTTTGCCAGTTGTAAAAAAAATGATTTTGTCATTTGTGGAGGTTATATTCATCAGGTCAAAATTATTCGCACAAAAACTGGAGAGCAAATGGCCTTTCTTAAAATAAGCGATCCATCTGCTGAATTAGAAGCTGTTGTTTTTCCAAAGGTTTATAAGCAAGTGGCCGACCAATTGCAAAAGGGAACTGTTCATATTTTTGAAGGAAAAGTAGAGGAGAAGAATAGTCAACTTCAATTGATTATTCATCAATTTTATGACATGAATAAAGACATACAGCAGTTGCAAAAATCAGTTTATATCAAAATTTCAACAAAGTTTCACTCAAGTGAAAACTTGAAAAAACTTCGGAAAATCTTGCATCAATATCGCGGCAACACAAAAGTATATTTGCTTTATGAATTTTCGGGAGAAACAAGATTATTAGATCGCAAAGATTGGGTAACTGCATCAGAGACGTTTATTCAAGAAGTGAAAACTCTGGTTGGTCATTGTATTTTAGTGAATGACTCAAGTTAAAAATTTTATCTTGTATATAATAAAGTTTTCTGACAAATTAAAAATTGAAATTGAAGGAGTGTAGTAGTATACTAGATTGAGAAAAAGTGTCAAGCTTTTGTTTGTTTTTTTGGAAAAAGGTACAAAATATGTAGATGCATACGATTTATTACAGGTATGATAATTAGTTTCTGTATTTAAATGGAGGTATAAAATGAATAAGGATCCAAATTCGCAAAACAATGAATTTTTCTCGGATGATCCTAAATTACTTGAAATTTTGAAACGAGTCGAGAAGAACCGTACGGATTCAGATAAGCCAGCACAGAACCGTCCGCAACTAAGTGAACCAATAGGAAATCGTCCGCAACCAAATAGACCAGTGGGAAGTCATCCATTACCAAATCGCTCATCTGTCGGAAACAGTCGTCCACAGCCAAGCAGACCGATGGGGAGTCGACCACAACCAAGTAGACCAATGGGAAATCGTCCACAGCCAAGCAGACCGATGGGGAGTCGACCACAACCAAGTAGACCAATGGAGAGTCGTCCTCAGTCAGAGAGACTGATGGGAAATTATCCACAGCCAGGCAGACCAATGGAGGGTCGTCCATTTCCAAAGGGAACAAATATAGAGGAAAGTCAACCTTTTATGGAGAGACCACAAATTAATGAATCATTGATTCCTCCATATCAAACAGATCTTGCAGATGATAAACAAAAAGAAAAAAATCATTTTTCAAGAAACTTTTTTCCAAATCAGAAGAAGATCAATCTGTTGAGGCTGGTCAAGCTAACCGTGATGAACAGACTGCAAAAGAGAATAATGAAAAAGATTCATATTTACAATTTGATAAATATGAATCCTTAGAAGATTATCCTAAAACTTCATTTCACGAAGAAGTTGAACCCTTATTGCAGAGTTTAAGGAAGAACCACTAGAATCATCTAACCCAGAGGGGGAAGATACAGAAGCATTGTTGAAGAGGTTGAGAACTGAATCTCACCAAGAAGTCTACAAAGAAAGAAATGATGATCGACCAACTATTGAAAGTACAGAGCAACTGCTAAGAAGGTTAAAAAAAGAACTTAGTTTAGATGAGCATTCGCAATCATCATCTTTTAAAGAAGAAGAAGAAAAACCAGCACTAGATAACTATGATTCCTATTCTTTACCAGAAGATTACAAGGCTGAAAAAAAAACTGAATTTATAGATAACCTCAACTTAAAAGCAACATCACAAAGCAGCGCAACTGAGGAAGATCCTGATTCTTTATTGACGATGGAAAAATCAAGTAATAACTTTCAAACAACAGCTGCAATTCATGTTCAAGATACAAAAAAGAAATCATCTGCTGCTATCGTTATTGGAAAACTGCTGTTTTTCCTGTTGGATCTAATTCTTATTGGTGGTATTGTTCTTTATTTATTGATCTATTCAGGTAACAGTTTATTTGGTTATCATTTCTACAAAGTGGATGATAACGCTATGGAAGGCATGGAGAAAGGAGCATTACTGATAACAAAGCCAGTTAATTCATCTGAATTCAAAACGGGTGATATTATCAGTTATGTTCCGGAAAATACTGCTCGCTCAGTCGTCATTAGTCGAGTGGTTGACAATCCAAACGGTACATTGATTACAAGAGTGGATAACAATAAACAAACATTACCAGCTATTTCTACGGATCTTGTTACAGGTAAGAAATTAATGGATATACCTAATCTGGGAAAAGTATATGATTTCGTTTACAAAAATCAATATATTGTTTTTGCATTTGTGGCTGTAATAGCAAGTCTTTTGCTTATTCTACTTTTTTGGAGAAAGAAAAAACCTGCAGCAGAACATAAGTCACTTACATGATTGGATATATAAAGATAATGGAAAGTGGCTGAGAAAAAACTCGATTTTGAAAAACGCTCATCTACCTTCAAGCCTTAAAACAGTGAAAAGCTGAAGAACTCCCTCCGTTTCGGAGCGATTTTTCAGCTTTTATTGGGAACTCGATTTTTTGTATTAGTGAAGTGGTTTTCAATTTAAAAAAAAACAGATTAAATTTGAGTATTAAAGAAGTTACAAATAGAAAAGAATATAGATGATGTAGGGAGTTTTTGAGAATGGTGTGAATGCTTGCTCGTTAAAGCATCTTGGTACTCAGTAAGTATTAAAGAGCAGATACTCACCCTTTTTTGAAATAAGCTTGAAGGTTTTTTTGTAAAATCACGTAAGTCTCTTTCATGGTTAGTGAGACGCTTGAAATCTATGATTTAGGAAGCGGAAGGCAAGCTCTGTGTGGATCGAAGGGCTCAGAGTTGTCATGTGAGTTGTGAAGAGCGGCAATTTGAGCAAAAGTGGACGCAATTGGGAGTATGTTCGCCTTTTACATCAAACTTCACATAAACTTTATTCTAATTACACTGAAAGACTGTACAAAATTTTTGTATGATGTTAAAAAAATAAAATTTGCTCATTTTCTCATAGAAATGCTGCAGCTATTTCATCAAAACATTGTCTTAAGAAATATCGAATGTTTGATTTTAATGGTAGGGTTCACTAGAATAAATCTAGGTGGTGGAAAAAATGAAACGAATTGCTGTGTTAACAAGCGGCGGAGATGCGCCTTTAATGAATGCTGCCTTGCGTGCAGTAGTAAGAAAGGCTATTTATAACGGACTTGATGTCTATGGAATTATGTATGGCTATGCAGGTTTATTGAAGAAAGAAATTAAAAAAATGGAATTGGGATCTGTTGGCGACATTATACATAGAGGTGGAACAAAGCTGTACACTGCACGATGTCAAGAGTTTTTACAGCCTGAAGTAAGAGCGAAAGCTGTGGAAATTTTGAAAGAGTATGCTATTGAGGGACTCATTGTTATTGGCGGTGACGGTTCCTATCGAGGAGCACTAGAATTAACGAAATTAGGAATGCCAGGCATTGGTATCCCTGCAACGATTGATAATGATGTTCTGGGTACAGAGTTTTCGATTGGTTTTGATACGGCACTAAATACAGTAATTGAAGCAATTGATAAGATTCGTGATACAGCAATGTCCCATGAACGAACCTATGTTATAGAAGTAATGGGTAGGGATTGTGGCGATATTGCACAATGGGCAGGAGTTGCAGGTGGTGCTGAAACTGTTCTGGTTCCAGAAAAACCAATAGATATCAATGCGACCATTGAAAGAATTAAAAGAGGTCATGAACGTGGGAAAAAACATAGCATTATCATTGTCTCCGAAGGTGTTGGTAATGCTGTTGAGATAGGTAGACAGATTAAAGATATTTGTGGTTATGATACGCGAGTTACTATTCTTGGACATGTTCAGCGAGGTGGATCGCCGACAGCAACAGATCGTGTGTTAGCAAGTCGTTTTGGTTCTAGGGCAGTCGAATTGCTTTGTGAGGGAAAATTTGGTCATACTGTTGGTATTATCAAGAACGAAATTGTTGATATGGAATTTGAAAATGCATTAAAGATGAAGAAGTTATCAAATAGTTCGCTAGCAGAGTTATGTGATGAACTTGCTATTTGAATATGATATGAAAATAAAGTCCAAGGATTTAAAGTAATAAATAAATCTAAATTTAGGTGTAAGTTATGCCTACACCTAAATATAAGGAGAATGTATGAGAAAAACAAAAATTATTTGTACAATTGGACCAGCAAGTGAATCTCCAAGTATGTTGAAAAAATTAATTGAAGCTGGAATGAATGTTGTTAGGCTGAACTTTTCTCATGGCTCTCAAGAGGAACATCGAGAAAGAATACAGCGAGTACGTCAAGTAAGTGCTGAAATGGGTAAGGATATTGGGATTATCTTGGATACACAAGGACCAGAAATTCGAACTCATAAAATGGAAAATGATGTTCTCGAGCTCACAAAAGGAAACAAAATTTCAATTATGATGAATGAAGTCCTAGGAAATCTTGCACGTTTCTCAACAACTTATTCAGAATTAATTGATGATGTATCAGTTGGTTCACAAATTCTATTGGACGATGGTTTAATCGAGTTAGTTGTTGAAAGAATTGACAAGAAAGCTGGAGAAATTGTTACGGTTATTCAGAATGGAGGAGCTTTAAAGAATAATAAAAGTATTAATCTACCAGGAGTTTCTGTTAACCTTCCATGAATTACTGAAAAAGATCGTAGTGATATTCTCTTTGGTATTAAAGAAAAAGTAGATTTCATTGCACTTTCATTTGCGAGACGTCCATCTGATATCCTAGAAGTGCGTGAACTTTTGAAAAAAAATGATGGATCATCTATTCACATTATTCCAAAGATTGAAAATTGTGAAGGTGTACAAAATATTGAAAAAATTCTTGAAGTTTCAGATGGTTTAATGGTTGCTCGTGGAGATTTAGGTGTGGAAATACCAGTAGAAGAAGTACCATTAGTACAGAAGAAACTAATCAGAATAAGTAACCAAATGGCAAAACCTGTTGTTATAGCGACGCAGATGTTAGATTCAATGCAAAGAAATCCACGTCCAACCCGTGCAGAAGCAAGCGATGTTGCCAATGCGATTTTTGATGGTACTGATGCGATCATGCTTTCTGGCGAGACGGCAGCAGGTCAGTATCCAGTAGAGTCAGTACAAACGATGGCAAGTATAGCTGAACGAGCCGAACTGGCTTTAAATTATCGTTCTATTTTACGATCCAGAAGTGGTGATCATGATTATAATGTATCAGATGCAATTGGGCAATCTGTTGCTTATACAGCTTATAATTTGAAAGTGAAGGCAATTATTGCTCCGACTGAAGGTGGAACAACGGCAAGAATGATTTCTCGTTATCGTCCAGAGATACCGCTTTTTGCGATTACCTCTTCTAAAAGTCTTTCAAGAAAACTATCATTGGTGTGGGGGGTTACTCCAGTAGAGGGTATTAAATCAAAAAGCACAGATGAAATGCTCTTTAATGCTGTTCAACGCTGTCTGGAACTTAATCTTGTTAACGCAGGCGAATTAGTGATCATTACAGCAGGTGTGCCACTAAATGAATCAGGAACGACCAATATGATGAAAATTCATTTCATTGCTCATGAAATTGCAGCAGGTCAAGGAATTGGCAGAAAAGCAGTTAATGGAAAGATAGTTGTTGCCAAAACAGAAAATGATATTTTTACAAAGATCGAAGACAAATGTATTCTAGTTGTTAGAAGTATTAATAAAGAAATGATTAATGTTTTAGATAAATGCTCAGCGATCATTGCTGAAGAAGGTGGTCTAACCAGTCAAGCTGCTATTGTTGGCTTAAATTTAGGTATACCAGTTATTGTGGGAGTTGACAATGCGACAACTATTTTCAAAGATGGACAAATTGTAACACTCTATGCAGCTTCGGGTAAGATTTTTAAAGGAAATGAACAAGTGATTTAATGAATTGACTGTAGACAATTTTTGCCCAATAGTAGAGTTGTCTATGGTCTTTTATATTTCCTTCTCAGAAATAATAGAATAATTGGAGAATACAGGTGTGATATAATTTTAATGAGATTTATCGTGTCAACAAGTTTTAAATTACATATAAATTTGAGAAAATCGAATTTATTGGAGGTGGCGTTTTGAGATATCTATTGCTTTTTATCATTATTATGCCAGCACTAGAAATAGGCGTTTTGCTTTTTTCAGAAAAAACAATTGGGATCCTATACACCGTATTGCTGATGATTGCTACAGGAGTACTGGGTGTCTATCTAGCAAAAAGAGAAGGACTTTCAACAATTCGCAAAGTACAACAACAGTTAGAAAATGGTCAACGTCCCAGTGATGCTCTTTTAGATGGGATTTGTGTGATCATAGGAGGATTCTTACTGATCATGCCTGGCTTTATTACAGATATCATTGGAATTCTTTTTCTTTTACCAGTTACGAGAAAATTGCTTAAGCCTTTTATTGTTAAATTTTTGGGAAAAATGTTCACTCGAAAAAATCTAACGATTATTCACCATGATCAAGATTGGTAATCGTGATTCATTTAGAAAAACAAAGCTTGCCTGTAAAGGATGATTTATCATGTGGTCAAATCCCTATCTTTTTTTAGGCTTATTATTTGTGATCGGACTTCTTGCAAAAAACTATCCAATAATCATTGCAACACTATTTTTTCTGATTTTGAAAGCTATTGGTGTTAATCAAAAGTTTTTCGAATTCATTCAGAATAAAGGAATCAATTGGGGCGTAACCGTTATTACAATTGCTGTTTTGGCACCAGTTGCGACTGGGAAGATCACAATTAAACATTTAACGGAGACTGTGAAATCACCCTATGCTTGGATTGCTGTTTTTTCTGGAATTGCTGTTGCCATTCTAGCGAAAAATGGTATTAAATTGTTGGCGATTCAACCAGAGATGACAGTTGCACTTGTTTTTGGTACTATTTTTGCTGTGACGTTATTTAAAGGTGTTGCTGTTGGTCCAATTGTCGGAGCCGGTATTGCCTTTCTAGCAATGAAAATAGTAGATTTGTTTAAATAGATCAGCAAATAGAATTAAATCATCTTGTCGAAAATCAGTACAAAAGTAGTTGATTTCGGCTTTTTTGTTGTCGAGAGAAATATAGGCAAAAAATTTAACAAACCTGCTCGGATCTTTTTATACTTATTTCTATGCATGTTATTAGAATAAGCTATGTGCATAAATAGAACAGCTAGGAGAGATAGTATGACGATTACAAAAGGTCTAGCAGGAATTGTTGCATTAGAATCCTCAATTAGTTCGATTATTGATAATCAGCTAACATATGTCGGATACAGCATTGATGATCTAGCAAAAGAGTCAACATTTGAAGAGGTTATTTTTCTATTATGGCACCGACGGTTACCAAATGCATTAGAATTAACCGATCTGAAGAGCCAATTAGCACAACATGCTAGTTTGCCTCACGAAGTTTTAGAACACTTAAAACGAATTTCTACCAATCATACGCATCCAATGGCTGTTTTGCGAGCAGCCATTTCATTGGTCAGCTTATTTGACTCTCAGACAGAGGATATGAACAGTGTTACTAATTATCAAAAGGCAATTAGTATTCAGGCAAAAACAGCGAGTATCATTGCGGCGATTGCAAGAATTCGCCAAGGTCACGAACCCGTTGAGCCTAATAGGGATTTTGCTTTTGCAGAGAACTTTCTCTATATGTTAACTGGAAAGAAACCAACAGCTCTTGCGAAAAAAGCATTTGATCAAGCGATGATTCTACATGCTGACCATGAATTAAATGCTTCAACTTTTACAGCAAGGGTTTGTGTGGCTACTCTTTCTGATATTTATTCTGGTATTATATCAGCAATTAGTGCTCTTAAAGGACCACTACATGGTGGAGCAAATGAAGCTGTTATGAAGATGCTTGAAGAAATTGGTACAAAAGAAAATGTAGAAGATTACATTATTAATAAGCTTCATAATAAGGAGAAAATCATGGGCTTTGGACATCGTGTCTACCAGAATGGTGATCCGCGTGCAAAGCATTTGAAAGCACTGTCAAAAGAAGTTTCGCAGGCAGCAGGCGATGTACATTGGTATGAATTATCAGTAAGAGTTGAGGAAATTGTTGCTATACACAAAAACATTCTTCCCAATGTTGATTTTTATTCAGCATCATTGTACCATGCCCTGGGAATTGATCATGACTTATTTACACCGGTTTTTGCAATTAGCCGCACATCTGGTTGGCTGGCACATATTATGGAGCAATATGAAGATAATCGCTTAATCCGTCCAAGAGCAGCGTACAAAGGTCCAGAAAGACAAATCTATGTTACATTAGCTGATAGATAGTTTTTCTACCTTGATACTGCTTCTGAAAAGAGTTACAATGAATAATGAATTTAAAAATGATTTGGAGATGAGAAGATGTATCAACTTTCTTGCTAAACAACTAATTTAATAAATTAGGCACAATGCGCATGGTTAGCTATGTTTTATTGTGTATGGCAAGAAAGTTATTCATCCTGATATTTGATCTTCTATTTATTTTATAGAAGGTTAAACACCTATTGTTTAAGAGGCTGCAAGAATAACTTTCTTGCAGCTATTTTTTTTTTAAAATAGGGAGGAATCACTATGTCATTAATTAATATTTCAAATCTTACTTTTTCTTATGATGGTAGTTATGAGAATGTCTTTGAAAATACATCGTTTCAAATTGATACAAATTGGAGGCTTGGTTTCACAGGTAGGAATGGAAGAGGAAAAACGACTTTTCTAAATTTATTAATGGGAAAATATGATTATCAAGGAACGATTTCTTCTTCGGTTAGCATTGATTATTTTCCATTTGAAGTCATTGACAAAGGGCAGCAAACACTGGAGATTGTCCGAGGTATTGTTGCAGATTTCGAGCTTTGGCAATTAGAACGAGAGTTATCGATCTTGAAAGTTAGTGAAGATGTACTCTATCGTCCGTTCAACACTTTAAGTAATGGTGAGCAAACGAAGCTATTACTTGCTGCTCTCTTTCTGAAAGATGATCATTTCTTATTGATTGATGAACCAACCAATCATCTTGATCGTGATGCCCGTATGATTGTCAGTGATTATTTAAAAACAAAAAAAGGCTTTATCTTGGTATCACATGATCGTGATTTCCTAGATCATTGCATTGATCACATCCTTTCGATCAATAAAACCAATATTGAAATCCAGAAGGGAAATTTTTCATCTTGGTGGGGTAATAAAGAGCGGCAAGATCAGTTTGAAATTGCTGAAAATGCGAAGCTTCAGAGAGATATCAAGAAATTAGCAACAGCAGCTAAGCGCACAGCTTCATGGTCAGATCAGGTGGAAAAGAGCAAGAATCAATCATTAGCTTCAGGACTTAAAGCAGATAAGGGCTACATTGGACATAAAGCAGCAAAAATGATGAAGCGTTCTAAAGCGATTGAGTCGAGGCAGCAGACCGCAATGTCAGAAAAGGAGCAACTTCTAAAAAATCTTGAATCTACGGATAAGCTGAAAATACATCCACTTACTTATCATAAAAATAAATTGGTTGAGCTTACAGATGTTTCGATCAATTATCAAAATAATATCGTCTGTGAAAATATTCATTTCTCCATTAATCAAGGAGATCGAATTGCCATATATGGTCAAAATGGCAGTGGAAAATCGAGCATCTTAAAGCTTATTGTTGGTGAAGCGATTTCCTTTAATGGTAAGTTGATGAAAGGAAACAATCTAGTTATATCTTATGTTTCACAAGAAACGGCAGAATTGAAAGGAAATCTAAAGGAATTTTCTCAGCAGTATCATTTAGATGAAAGCCTATTTAAAGCCATATTACGTAAGTTAGATTTTTCAAGAGAGCAATTTGAGAAAGATATTCGTGATTTTAGCGGTGGACAAAAGAAGAAGGTCCTCATTGCCAAAAGCTTATCAGAAAAAGCACATTTATATATTTGGGACGAACCACTTAATTATATTGATGTGTTATCAAGAATGCAGATTGAAGAGCTCATTCTAAATCATCATCCAACTATGCTGTTTGTCGAGCATGATGAGGCATTTGTTCGCAAAATTTCAACAAAAACAATTAATTTGAAATAGTGTGAGGATACCTACTTATTCTAAAAGTATAAAATGGATCTACTCGCTTAAGAATGTTAGCCTAGAAGTCTTGCTTTTTCAAGAGAATGCTTGTTATAATTTTCCACTTATGATATTAATGATTGCTCACTTATCCAAGCTTTGTTAAACTAGTGTATATCGAAAGAATGCTATATGAATAGCAAACTTAAGAAGGGGGATTTTTAAAAGATGGCACGTAAAAAGATTTCGGTTATTGGTGGTGGCTTTACAGGCGCTACAACAGCATTTATTGCTGCAACAAAGGAATTGGGAGATATTGTTTTGGTGGACATCCCACAAATGGAGAATCCAACAAAAGGTAAGGCACTTGATATGCTTGAGTCAAGTCCTGTTTTGAATTTCGATGCTAATATCATTGGAACAAGCGATTATGCAGACACAGCTAACTCGGATGTTGTGATCATTACAGCAGGTGTTGCTCGTAAACCAGGGATGAGTCGTGATGATTTAGTTCAAACGAATCAGAGAATTATTGATGCTGTGACCAAGGAAGTAGTTAAGCATTCGCCTAGTTGTTTTATCATTGTCTTAACTAATCCAGTGGATGCGATGACTTATACAGTCTATAAAGCATCAGGATTCCCGAAAAATCGAGTTATTGGACAGTCAGGTGTACTCGATACAGCACGATTTAGAACATTTATTGCGCAGGAAATAAATGTGTCAGTGAAAGATGTCACTGGTTTTGTTCTTGGCGGACATGGCGATGATATGGTACCACTGGTTCGTTATACTTCAGTTGGTGGCGTACCAGTCGAGAAATTAATTCCTGCAGAGAAGATGGAAGCAATTGTTGCTCGTGCTCGTACAGGTGGAGCGGAAATTGTAAATTTACTTGGTAATGGAAGCGCATATTATGCACCAGCAGCATCGCTTGTAGAAATGGCAGAAGCGATTTTGAAAGATCAGAAGCGCCTTGTTCCATCGATTGCATATCTGGAAGGTGAATATGGTTACTCTGGAATTTATTTAGGAGTACCAACTATTTTAGGGGCAAATGGTGTTGAAAAAATTATTGAATTAGACCTACTTGACAATGAAAAAGCAGCCCTAGATAAGTCGGCCGACTCCGTCAAAGCGGTAATGGCAGTACTTACTTAACGGATAAAATGATTTGTATGATCAATTAATTTATAAGATTGCTTTTGGTTTGTTGCTAAAAGCAGTCTTTTTGCTTTTTGGTCAATTAAAACATTCATTTTTAAGTGGCAATTTTAATACTATTTTTATCCCAAATCGATTTGACAATAAAGTAGAAAACATTTAGAATAATGCATGTGACTTTGCAATTTGCTTCCATAGTTTAGTGGCAAAACACAACCATGGTAAGGTTGAGTCCCGAGTCCGATTCTCGGTGGAAGCTCTTTCAATTAAAGATAAATGTTCCGCAGAATCGTTGCAGAACATTTTTTGTTTGGTAAATTTTATCTAATTACTAATTCAAATCAGATCGAATGTCATTGTAAATTATTGTGGTAAAAGGAATAATCCTTGTCTAAATAATTTTTTCTTTAAGGATTTATACTTAAATGCTATAATACTATAATAACAGCTTTTTTGTTATAGTAAGATTAATATCAGGGGGAGTTTATTTGATGAAGAAATTAGGTCTAATTAGCTTAATGCTAATGCTTGTTTTAACATTCACGGCATGTGGAAGTTCAAATGATGAGAGCAGTGATGACAATGGAAAGAAAGTATATAAAGTAGGTGTTGATGCTACATATCCGCCATTTGAATGGCAAGAAAACGGTAGTTATAAGGGTATTGACATTGACTTGATTAAGGAAATTGCCAAAAGAGAAGGCTTTGAAATTGAAATTCAATCAATGGACTTCAAAGGTATTATTCCAGCATTACAAGCGAAGCAATTAGATGTAGGTATTGCTGGCATGAGTATTACCGATGAAAGAAAGAAAGTTCTTGATTTCTCTGACCCTTATTTTGATGCAGGTTTAACAATTGTTGTTAGCAGTGATAATACAGCAATCAAGTCAGTTGATGATCTAAAGGGTAAGACAATTGCTGTTAAGAAGGGAACTTCTGGTGCAAAATACGCAACTGATAATTTAAAAGATGCGAATATCGTTCAATTTGATTCTAGCCCGGTTATGTTTGAAGAAGTTAAATCAGGTAAAGCAGATGCGTTAATTGAGGATTATCCAGTTATTTCTTATGCGATTTCAAAAGATAATTTGTCACTGAAGATTATTGGTGAGCGCTTGAACAAAGACCAGTATGGTATTGGTGTTCTAAAAGGGAATAACAGCGATTTGTTGAAAAAAATTAATAAGGGTCTTGCTGATATGAAAGAGGATGGCACATACGACAAAATTCTTGATACGTATTTGGAAAAATAACAAGTATTCAGTATTCATTGAAGGCGCGCATAAAGCGCGTCTTCTTTTTTTGAAGGGAGCGAATTTATGAAATTTTTAGATGTGTATAGGGACATAATAGTTAATTCTTATCCTGTTTTGTGGCAAGGTCTGTTGATGACGTTAAAAATTTTCATTATTGCCATTATTCTCGGTTTTATCCTTGGTTTGTTTTTTGCATTAATGCGTCTTTCTTCTATTAAGATATTGAAATGGATTGCAGGGATTTATGTTGATATTATCCGCTGTACTCCATTTATCGTTCAACTTTTCTTTCTATATTTTACTTTGGGAAATATTGATATTTCGATTTTTGGACTCGATATCGAGTTTTCATTAGAAAGAGATTGGGCAGGAATTGTCACGATTGCGGTTAACGCTGGTGCCTATTTTACCGAAATTATTCGTGCGGGGATTCAGTCCATTAACAAAGGACAAACAGAAGCTGCACGTTCGTTAGGTTTATCAGGTCCGCAGACGATGGTTTCCATTATCTTACCGCAGGCTTTTCGACGCATGTTTCCGACTATCACAAGTCAGTCGATTATTAGTTTAAAAGACACCTCACTATTGACTGTTATTGGAATTGCAGAATTAACGCAGCAAGGACAGATTATTTCCGCCCAGAATTTTCAAGTTTCTGAGACATGGCTTGTTGTGGGCGCCATTTATTTCGTGATTCTTTACTCTCTTTCTCGATTGGCAAATTTTGTTGAAAGGAGATTTAAACTTTCATGAGTATGATTACAGTTAAGAATCTGAAAAAAGCTTATGGTAAACATGTCGTTCTGCAAGATATCAGTGCAGTGGTCAATGAACAAGAGGTTGTTTGTGTGATTGGGCCTTCTGGCTCAGGTAAAAGTACGTTTTTACGTTGTTTAAATCGTCTGGAAGAATTTCAATCAGGAACAGTGATTATCAATAATCATAACCTGAGTGAAAAAGGAATCAATCTAAACAAAATTAGACAAGAAGTGGGAATGGTTTTCCAGCAATTTAATCTTTTTCCTCATAAGACCGTAATCCAAAATATTATGTTGGCACCAATCAAAGCTCTCAAAATGCAAAAGGAAGATGCTGAACGACTAGCTATGGAGCTTTTAACAAAAGTTGGTCTAGCAGAAAAAAGAGATCAATATCCTAGTCAACTCTCCGGTGGACAACAACAACGTGTGGCAATTGCTAGAGCATTAGCCATGAATCCTAAAATCATGTTGTTTGATGAACCGACTTCAGCCCTTGATCCTGAAATGGTAGGCGATGTATTAAATGTTATGAAGCAGTTAGCAAGTGAAGGGATGACTATGGTTGTCGTTACCCATGAGATGGGGTTTGCTCGCGAAGTTGGTGATCGTGTTATTTTCATGGATGAAGGTTATATTGTTGAAGAAAACACACCGGCAGAGCTATTTGGTAATCCGCAACATGGACGGACAAAACTATTCTTAAGTAAAGTTTTGTAGTATATCTCAATTTGTGATAAATGGACAACAGCAAACATGAACTTTGTATTTCGCGCCAAAAAGTTGGAACTTGTAATTTAACGAGGATTCCAACTTTTTTTGTTAGATCGTTTCTAATCGTAATAAGTTAATCTTCTTCCATTCGCTTTGCTCCTACTTATGGTTAATGGTTCTACTTTAACATAAGATAAGTGAAGGCATTTCAATAAAATAGTTTTTTGTCAAGGCAAATGGTGGAAGAAGGCAAGTATCATGATTCCATCTCTGGCAACCGCTTAACACGATTTTCCAAGCCCCCCAGTTGGTCTATTTCAATTCGGATAACATCGCCATCCTTTAAGAAAACAGGTGGTTTCATGGCAACGCCTACCCCACTTGGTGTACCAGTTAAGATAACATCTCCTGGATTCAGTGTTACGAGTTTTGATAAAAATTCGACAAGATATGGAACAGTGAAAATAAGATTGGCTGTGTTAGCTCTTTGACGTTCTACCCCATTTACGGTTAGTACCATTGTTAACCCAGATGGATCTACTAACTCATCAGTTGTTAAAAGAAACGGTCCCATTGGGGTACTGTCTTCAACTGTTTTTCCTTGTAACCATTGAGGAGTTCGACGTTGGATATCGCGATAGGTAACATCATTTGCAATGGTGTAGCCTGCTATATAATCGAGAGCTTTGGCTTGCTTGACATGACGAGCTGTTTTTCCAATGACAAATGCAAACTCAGCTTCGTAATCAAGTTGTTCAGAAATTGGGTAAAAGGAAATATCATCTTGCGACCCAATTATGGCGTTACTAAATTTGGCGAAAATCACAGGAAATGAAGGGTTTTTCGTGTTTCATTTCCATAATATGTTCTCTATAATTATGACCAACACAAATTATTTTTCCTGGATTGGGTATTGGCGCCTCAATTTTCACTTCTTGGATTTGATGAATTAGTTTATAGTTGCTGTTTTTTTGCTTGTTTTGAACAAATTCAATCGCTTGATTTGCAAACGCTTTACTTTCTTCTCCGCCTTGTAAAAAACCGATCATATCATTTGGGATAAAGGCATGAGCTATTTGTTTGGCTCTTAGTTTTCCTTCTGCTTCAAGTTTAGCTTTGAAAGCAAGATGTAAATCAACTACCTCATGATCATTGATCATCGCTCCTATTCGAGATATTCCTCCGCGTGTAAAAGTAACTAATTTCATAGTTTTTGTATTCTCCTTTTATTTCAATAAATAATTAAATGTTGTGAATATAGTGAAATACATTAAAAAAATTGAGTTCTTATTGTAATTCGTGATCATTGCTCAAATTATTATATAATCAGTTATATAAATTATAGTATTTTTAATTAAATTTCGCCAATAATTTTAGATAGAAATTACCTAGTCAAAAAGGTTGTGTTTCATGTGTTTGAATAATCGAAAAAGTATGGAATAAGAAATTGAATTCATGATATAATTTGCATAATTGTATATAATTTTGCCGTGCATAAGAAAGTAGGAAAGAGATGGAAACGGAGAATCAACTTAATCGTTCTATCGTAAAATTTATAAATCGGAATATTCTTTTGTTTATGATCTTGACAGGAATGATTGTATTAGTTGCAAATCTTATCTTTACAATGAAGGTCACATATATTGCAATCATTTTATTTGGCTTTATTATTCTTTTGATTATTGCATTATTTGCAACAATTATTTTTCTTCATGAAAATAAAACTTCCTTTCATGTCATTCCCCAAATAAAGAAACAAAATAGAGTAGAAAATAAACAAGTTGAAAAGATGATTACCAATTCGATTTTTCAGGCACAGGAAAAAGAAAGAAAGGTTATTTCGCGCGAACTTCATGATGGAATAGGACAATCGCTTTTTGCTATGCTACTGCAAGTAGAAATATTAAAGTCAATTCCTCATGATCAAAGTGCAGTTGAACAGCAAGCGGAAAAGCTACAAGGAATGCTTACCCAAACGATTGATGATGTTCGTAATCTATCTTCAGAACTACGTCCTTCAACTTTAGATGATTTTGGTTTAATTATAACATTAAAGAAATCTATTCAAGATTTCTCTAAAAGATTTAATATTCAAATTAATTTTACCAATAAGGGTTGTAAAGATCGCTTGCCGTTTACCATTGAAACAGCATTGTACCGTATTGCTCAAGAAGCATTGATCAATGCGGCAAAGTATTCTGGAGCAGAGCGAATTGATGTCATGATTGCTTATGATCAAGAGGATGAACTGGTAGCAATGTCAATTGTTGATTACGGAAAAGGGTTTATTCTTAACCCAAAAAACCGTAAAGGTGTTGGGATATATAGTATGGAAGAACGTGCATTGATCTTAGGTGGGAAATTCGATATTGAGTCAGTGCTTGGAAAAGGAACGCAGATTAGGGTAGAGATTCCAATAGAATAACAAGCTTCTGATTCAGTACCTAAGATAAAAGGAGGAAAAATGGAGAAGATTCGAGTATTCCTTGTTGATGATCATGCTGTTGTACGTGAAGGTTTATATTTTTTATTGAATAATCAACCAGATATGATTGTTGTAGGAGAAGCGGCTGAAGGAAATGAGGCGCTGATCAAGATACCACAAGTTAAGCCCGATGTGGTCATTATGGATTTAAGTATGCCAAATGGTCGTGAAGGTTTACCAACAACGAGTGAAATTGTTCACTATTATCCAGAAATTAAAGTGTTAATATTATCGATGCAAAATGACCAAAACTCCTTATTTCGAGCTTTAAAAGTTGGAGCTTCGGGATATATTTTGAAATCCTCGCTTGGTCAGGAATTGATAACGGCTATCCGACAGGTCTATGCGGGTCAAGCTTATTTGTACCCCGATGCACAAAAACAAGTCATTGAACATGTGTTTCATGAAACAGGAGACGAATTGGGTGACATCTTTGATTTGTTAACTGAACGTGAAAAAGAAATTTTTAGCTTAGTTGCAAAAGGATATACAAATAAAGAAGCAGGCGAATTACTAAATATTAGTCCGCGAACAATTGAAACACATAAGGCAAAGATTATGGAAAAACTTAATTTAGCAACAAGACGTGATCTGGTTCAGTTTGCTTTAAAGCGAGGACTATTAGAGAATTAGCTTTATTTTTAAAAAAATAGGTGTGTTTATGACAAATATAAAATTAAGACAGCTCCTTGATCAAAGGTTACAATATATCACTGATTCATTAGAAGTGGATTTTTCAGCAATTGCTTTCTATGATCCCTTAAATCTTGAACTGCGTTGGCGTTTTGCTGTTGGCTCTTTAAATGATCGTTACTTAAAAATTGTCGTTCGCCGTGATAAAGGAATTTGTGGACAAGTATTGAAAACAAAAAGGGAAGTTATTGTTGAGAATTTTCCAGATGATTTTCAGGATGAGGCGATTGAATACCCGATTTTAATTGTTGAAGAGATTCGTTCAGCGGTTGCCATGCCGATTTTCTTGCAGTCACAGCTAATCGGTGTACTGTTAATTGGTCAACGACAATTACGAAATTTTAATAAAGCAGAAATTTCAGAGATTAAAACAGTGGCAAATGAAGTTCTGGATATCTACTTGCAAGGGAATTTACTTGAAGAAAATAGAAAGATATTGACAACTTCTTCATTATCAAACTTTTTTTTAAGCGAGAAAATGAAACGGAAGGAGTCGTTGAATTTAATCTTATTAGATCAACGTATTACTACGCTTCCAAAAGAGGTTCAAGAACAGCTTGTTGGGATTTTCAATTTTCTGTTTGATCATATGTACCAACGGGAAGCAGCGCAAGTAAGTGTAATTAGTGAATACGGTTCGGAACAGTATTATACAATTCAAATTGAAACTGGTGCTTACTTTGAACTTACTGAATCAGACTTTTCTAAGTTGGCATATAAGGTTCGGATGATTAATGGTAGTGTGGACATTGCCTATGAGCCAGATAAAACAGTTTTTAGAATTGATTTTTTTTAAAAAAAAATAAAGTTTAGTGGATAAGTAAGTGATCAACAAAGTCTACATTGAATTACAAATGATTTTAAATTTATAGGAGAGTCGGTTAAAAAACTCTAGAAAAATCTTCAAAGATTTTTCTAGAGTTTTTTAAAACAAAAAATATAATGAAAAGCAGTTAATTTTTTGTGGACTATTACACAAGTAGTTCTTGCTTAAAATAGAAAATAATCTATCAGAGTAATTACTTACTCATCAAATTTATAGATTAAAAGATATCCCTAGTTGCTCCAGTGAAGAAATAATGTAACTGGAGATTCGTATCTGAATGATAAGTTTGTTTATCATTCTTAAAAATGAAGAATATGTCTATAAATTATGATAAAATCTGTGATTTCCCAAGTATAATATGCGGCTTTTCCCTGATGCTTTAATAAACTAAAAGACTATAAAATGTAAGCAATAAGAAGAAAGGGTGAATTCATTATGAAGAAAATTGAAAAATGGGAACCAGAAGATAATCATTTTTGGATTTCAGAAGGAAAAAAAGTTGCATCACGTAATTTATGGATTTCCGTACCGGCTTTGATGTTTGCTTTTATCGTTTGGCAGTTCATGTCTATTACATCAGCCTATTTTCCTGATATGGGATTTAAGTTCACAGAGGATCAGATTTGGTGGCTAGTAGCAATTCCAGGTTTTGTGGGTGCAACACTTCGCTTAATTTTTACCTATATCTCGGGAACAGTAGGCGGAAAAAACTGGACTGTAATGAGTACTGCATTATTATTAATTCCTGTTATTGGTCTTGGTTTTGCCTTGCAGAATCCAAATACATCTTTTGTAACAATGGTGATTTTAGCAGCACTATGCGGTATTGGTGGAGGTAATTTCTCATCATCCATGGCAAATATTAGTTTCTTCTACCCAAGAAGATTAAAGGGAACAGCTAATGGAATAAATGCAGGCATAGGAAATCTTGGAGTCAGCATTGTTCAATTCTTAACACCTATTATTATTTTTTCCGGTGCATTTGCAGCGGTTTTTGAAGGTTCACATCAGTCTTTAGGTATTGTTCCTGAAGGTGGGAAAGCACTTGTTGAGGCAGGCAAAAACATTTGGCTTCAAAATGCAACATTGATTTGGACATTACCCATTCTTATAGTGACCATCATTGCTGCATTTGGTATGAACAATTTGTCTGCTGCTAGTCAAACATTTAAAGAACAATCAATTATCTATAAGAATAAGCATACTTGGATTATGTCATTGCTTTATACAACCTGCTTTGGATCATTTATTGGTTACTCAGCAGCGTTTGCTGTTTTGACGAAAAAATTCTATCCAGAATTAGTACCTTATGTATTCCTAGGTCCACTTGTTGGTGCTGTTATCCGTCCAATTGGTGGTTGGATTGCCGATAAGATTGGCGGAGCTATTGTTACCTTTATCGATATAATTGTCATGATTGCTGCAACATTTGGTGTGATGTATTTTATTGGTGCAGAGAATTCTACAGGTTACCTACTAATGTTCTTAGTTTTATTTATTACAACTGGAATTGCTAATGGATCAACTTTCAGGATGATTCCAATTATTTTTGAACCAAAACAAGCAGCCCCAGTGCTTGGTTTTACTGGTGCAATTGCGGCGTATGGTGCATTCATTATTCCAATTGTTTTCAAAAACTCTATTAAAGCAGGGAATATTAATCAAGGATTCTATATTATTATTGCCTTTTATGTCATTAGTTTAATTGCTTGCTGGTACTTCTACACTCGTAAACATGCAGAAGTAAAATGTTAGTAAAAGAAAAAAATAAGAGCTATTAGGTAAATTAAGTATTTTAAGGAGAGAAAATTATGGACAACTCACAAGGTTTCTTGAAGAGTGGACATTTACCAACGTTGTTATCATCATTTCTCTATTTTGATATTAGTTTTATGATCTGGGTAATGATAGGAGCAACTTCAACCTTTATTGTGCAAGATTTTGGATTAACTGATGCTCAAAAAGGTTTAATGGTAGGAATTCCAGTGCTTGGAGGATCGCTTTTGCGTATTCCAATGGGATTGTTAGCAGACCGCTTTGGTGGTAAGCGAATGGGAATGATCGGGATGTTACTTACCATGATTCCATTATTATGGGGATGGCAATTTGGTAATTCATTGTCTGAAGTACAAGCATTTGGTTTCTTACTTGGAATTGCTGGAGCAAGTTTTGCAGTAGCACTTCCACTAGCAGGCCGTTGGTATCCACCAAGACATCAAGGATTGGCAATGGGAATCGCTGGGGCAGGTAATAGTGGAACAGTAATTGCTACTTTATTTGCTCCAAGAATTGCAGACGCTTATGGTTGGCATACTGTTTTTGGATTGGCATTGATACCACTAGCTATTGCCTTCATGGTATTTGTAATCTTTGCAAAGGACTCACCCAATGCACCTAAACCACAAAAAATATCAGAATATCTTGCAATTGTTAAAGTGAAAGAAACTTGGATTTACAGTTTCTTCTACAGTCTTACCTTTGGGGGGTTTGTTGGATTAACAAGTTATTTATCTATTTTTTTTGTTGATCAATACCAAGTTACTAAAGTACAGGCTGGAGATTATGTAACGATGGCTGTATTTGCAGGTAGTTTTATCAGACCGATTGGTGGCTATCTTGCCGATAAATTTGGTGGTGCTAACTTGCTCGTTAAATTATATGGTTTAGCAGCAATTGCTCTGGTCCTCATTGCAACACTTCCATCGTTAAAAATTCAATTAATTTATATTATTGTAGCCATGTTAATTTTCGGTATTGCCAACGGTTCTTTATTCCAAGACATTCCAACAAGATTTCCGAAAGAAGTAGGGGTCTTTACTGGATTTGTTGGAGCTGCAGGTGGATTGGGAGGTTTCTTCTTACCTAATATTTTAGGTAGCTTCAAAGGATGGACTGGATCTTTTGCTCCTGGATTCCTGTGGATTGGTGGAACGTATCTTATTGCTTTAATGATTTTATTGTGGCTCAGAAAACAATGGAAGGTAAAAGCATTACAACAATCATCAAATCAAAAAATTAGCTAAATATAAATCCATAAAAATAATATTATCAAAATCTCTTGTTCTGAGTAAGAAAGGAGTAGTTCATAGAAAATGAAAGATTCGAATAATAAGTTTTTAAAGAAGTTGCGTTTTTTTAAACCAACAGAAAAGTTATCAAATGGTTGGAGTGAACTTTCAGCAGGTGCTCGTGATTGGGAGAAACTTTATCATCAACGCTGGCAACATGATAAGGTAGTTCGAACAACGCATGGTGTCAATTGCACAGGATCATGTAGTTGGAAGGTATTTGTTAAAGAAGGGATTATTACTTGGGAAAACCAACAGACGGATTACCCAAGCTGTGGTCCCGATATGCCAGAGTTTGAGCCTCGTGGTTGTGCTCGTGGAGCAAGTTTCTCTTGGTATGTCTATAGCCCTTTGCGTGTTAAATTTCCGTATGTACGTAGTGAGTTGATCCAATTATACCGTGAGGCACTAGCTGAAAAGAAAGACCCAGTTGCAGCTTGGGCAAGTATTGTTGAGGACCCAATTAAGGCACAAAGATATAAATCTGCTCGTGGTAAAGGTGGATTTGTTCGTGTCCGTGTAGAAGAGGTGAATGAACTGATTGCTGCTTCATTGACTTACACAACGAAGCAATACGGTCCAGATCGTGTAGCCGGATTTACACCGATTCCAGCCATGTCTATGGTGAGTTATGCCGCAGGTGCTCGTTTCCTATCCATGCTTGGTGCACCCATGCTTAGTTTCTATGATTGGTATGCTGATCTACCTCCTGCATCACCACAAGTCTGGGGTGAGCAAACAGATGTACCTGAAAGCAGTGACTGGTATAATGCCAGTTACCTGATGATGTGGGGTTCTAACGTTCCAATGACTAGAACACCTGATGCCCATTTTATGACGGAAGTACGTTATAAAGGAACAAAGGTTGTTTCTGTTAGTCCTGATTACGCTGAGAACGTTAAATTTGCCGATGATTGGTTAGCGGTGAATCCTGGTGAAGATGCAGCACTTGCACAAGCGATGACACATGTTATCTTGAAAGAATTCTATGTTGATCAAGAGACTCCTTACTTTACAGAGTATGCGAAAAAATATACAGACTTACCATTTTTGATCACGCTGAAAAAATCAGGAAAGTCTTATATATCCGATCGTTTTCTAACAGCTAGTGATATTGGTCAGACCGTTGAGAAGGCCAAATGGAAACCGGCCATTTTTGATGATAAAACTAAACAAATCATGATTCCAAATGGTAGTATTGGTCATCGTTGGGCAAACAAAGGTCAATGGAATCTTCAACAAAAAGATGAAAAGGGTCAAGAATTTGAGCCAGTATTATCACTTTTAGGTACAGAAGATGAAATCATTAAAGTTGAGTTCCCATTTTTCGATGAGAAAGAGAATGGTACTTTCACGCAGAAAGTTCCAGTCAAAACAGTAGAGACACCGGATGGTTCGGTTTATGTAACAACTGTTTATGACTTAATGTTAGCCCATTATTGTGTGGAACGTAAGAAATTAGGCAAGGTGGATGCTGAACTATATACACCGGCATGGCAAGAAGCGATTACAGGTGTAAAGCAAGAACTTGTCACAAAAATTGCTCGTGAGTTTGCTCAGAATGCTGTTGATACACAAGGTCGTTCGATGATCATTATGGGAGCAGGAATTAA
>JALQSN010000655.1:0-28107 GCA_023690525.1 Holotrichia oblita | reverse complement strand
CTGTTGTACTCGTTAATATAAATATTTTCATGCTTCAAGCTGCGAAACCAGCGTTCAATGATTACATTGTCTATCCAGCGGGACTAAGGTGGCCCCATTTGTCAAGAGGAATTTTTAAGAACTCATCCTGAACCAGATATTACCATATAAGACATCTGCGAATCTTATGCCGCACGAACTGGGCGAAAGGTTGTTGGCGAGTAGCCCCCATGAGCGTTTGCCTATGCCGCTTGCTTTACAGAGAAGCTTGCACTGTAGACTTTTGCCGGTGTAGAGTTGCTCAGGCTTTGATGGGGACGCTCGTAATTATATTCTTCCACATAAGCTGCTATTCCACGCCGCAATTCCTTTGGACTGTTGTACTCGTTAATATAAATATTTTCATGCTTCAAGCTGCGAAACCAGCGTTCAATGATTACATTGTCTATCCAGCGGGCTTTACCGTCCATGCTTTGCCGGATGCTCTGTTCTTTAAGGAACCCTGTGTAATCTTCGCTTGTGAATTGGCTTCCTTGATCCGAGTTGATAATTGCCGGTATTCCGTATCTGTAGATCGCTTTCGTAACAGCCTGTAAAACTGGCGCAGTGTCAAGCGTATCTGAGAGTTCCCAACCGACAATAAAGCGACTGTACCAGTCGATAATGGCGGTCAAATACAGGTGGCCATGCTTCAGTTTGATGTAGGTGATATCTATCGCCCATACTTGATTTGGCAGGAAGATGTTCTTGTTTCGCAATAAATAGGGGTAAATCTTGTGTTTTTTGTTCCGTTTTGAGAGGTTTTTCTTCGGGTATACCGTATAAATCCCCATCTCGTCCATGAACCGTTTGACCTGTTTGCGGTTGGTGATGAGCCCGTCACCTGTAAGCTTGTCCACCAACTTGCGGCAACCCAGGTATGGCATCTTCGTATGCCACCGGTCTATGGCGGCTCGAAGTTTCTCGTCGTAGTCCAACTGCTCAGGCGACTTTTTCATAGGTTTGTAATAATATGTGGATAAATTCACCTCCAACAACTCACATTGGCGTTGGATTGTCAGATCACAACGGCTTTTTACTAAACTTTTTCTCGTAGTCAGAGCCAAATATTTCAACTGATTTTTTTAAGCCAGTCCCGCTCAATTGTAAGCTGACCGATTGTTTTCAACAATTCTTCATGTTCAGCATTCATTTCGCGTTCTCTGGCGGCAAGCTCGCGTTCTCGGCGATTTTCGTCAAATACACGCGCCGATTTCTCAAGAAACTCTTTCTTCCATGCGCGCAAGAGGTTTGGATTGATGTTGTGCCTCGCGGCAATCGCACCAAGTTGCTCCTCCTCGCGCAATACCTCTAGCACTCGGTCGGCTTTGAACTTCGCGGTATATACTGTCTTTCCCATTTTCGTGAACCTTCTTTCTCTCTTTTCATTCTATCTAGTTCACGATCTTTTCGCAATTTTGCCTCCAGTTTTTTGGAACCATTATAAACCCTGTATAATCTTCGCTTGTGAATTGGCTTCCTTGATCCGAGTTGATAATTGCCGGTATTCCGTATCTGTAGATCGCTTTCGTAACAGCCTGTAAAACTGGCGCAGTGTCAAGCGTATCTGAGAGTTCCCAACCGACAATAAAGCGACTGTACCAGTCGATAATGGCGGTCAAATACAGGTAGCCATGCTTCAGTTTGATGTAGGTGATATCTATCGCCCATACTTGATTTGGCAGGAAGATGTTCTTGTTTCGCAATAAATAGGGGTAAATCTTGTGTTTTTTGTTCCGTTTTGAGAGGTTTTTCTTCGGGTATACCGTATAAATCCCCATCTCGTCCATGAACCGTTTGACCTGTTTGCGGTTGGTGATGAGCCCGTCACCTGTAAGCTTGTCCACCAACTTGCGGCAACCCAGGTATGGCATCTTCGTATGCCACCGGTCTATGGCGGCTCGAAGTTTCTCGTCGTAGTCCAACTGCTCAGGCGACTTTTTCATAGGTTTGTAATAATATGTGGATAAATTCACCTCCAACAACTCACATTGGCGTTGGATTGTCAGATCACAACGGCTTTTTACTAAACTTTTTCTCGTAGTCAGAGCCAAATATTTCAACTGATTTTTTTTTGAGCCAGTCCCGCTCAATTGTAAGCTGACCGATTGTTTTCAACAATTCTTCATGTTCAGCATTCATTTCGCGTTCTCTGGCGGCAAGCTCGCGTTCTCGGCGATTTTCGTCAAATACACGCGCCGATTTCTCAAGAAACTCTTTCTTCCATGCGCGCAAGAGGTTTGGATTGATGTTGTGCCTCGCGGCAATCGCACCAAGTTGCTCCTCCTCGCGCAATACCTCTAGCACTCGGTCGGCTTTGAACTTCGCGGTATATACTGTCTTTCCCATTTTCGTGAACCTTCTTTCTCTCTTTTCATTCTATCTAGTTCACGATCTTTTCGCAATTTTGCCTCCAGTTTTTTGGAACCATTATAGACCGACTATCGGCGCGATATTCCGTGGTTGTTCAATTATAATCAATTATGCGTTCTCAGCAATGGCATGGAAACCCGTCTCGGTAGTTTTTCGGCAGGATATGAGCATTTTTTCGAGTGGTTAAAACTGTCGGACGAAAAAGAGAACCCAGACCGCAAAGCTATCCGAAATGATTGCGTTAGTCTCGAATATTTTATTCGTGGCCTCTGCAAACCGGATATACTTCTTGACTATATTGAAAACTTCATATTATTTGACCAGCGCAAGGGAGGCATAATCAAAAGCAAGATTATAGCTAAAAATCATCAATTCCTCGGCGTGAACAACGCTTTCCGTGCGTTTGAAAACCGCGAAGAACTTCAAGGCAAGCTTGGTGTGTTTTGGCATACGCAAGGCAGCGGTAAAAGCTATTCTATGGTAATGTTGGCAAGGAAAATAAAACACAAATGCGCCGGTAATTTTACATTCGTGATAGTCACAGACCGCGAAGATTTGGACAGACAGATTTATAAAACATTCCTGCGGTCAGGGTTTATGAGCGCCGAGGAAAAGGTGCAACCCGCCTCCGGCGTCGATCTGCGCGAAGAACTCGTTACCAATAAGGGTATTTTATTTACTTTGATTCATAAATTCCACTACGATAAAGGCAAGAAATATCCGTTGCTGCATGACGGCGAAGGCAAAGAAGTCATAGTTTTTGTTGACGAAGCTCACAGGACGCAATACAAGGATTTAGCCGAAAATATGCGAAAAGGATTGCCCCACGCGCATTATATAGCGTTTACGGGAACCCCATTATTGGGAAGCAAGCGGCTAACCAACTCATGGTTTGGCGATTATGTAAGCGAATATAACTTTGCGGAATCCATAAAGGATAACGCCACCGTACCTCTTTACTATGTGAAGAGAGTGCCGAAGGTTGTACTTGGCAACGACTTCCTAAACGATGATCTTGCAGAAATATTAGAAAAATGAAAACCTGACGGAAACAGAGCAAAAACGGCTTAAAAATCATTATTCACAAGAAATCGAGGTTATCAAGCGCGACGATGTTTTGGACGCGGTGGCGCGGCATATTGTTTATCATTTCCCGCGCCGAGGATTCCGCGGCAAGGGCATGGTGATTGCGGTCGATAAATTCACTGCTGTTAAGCTGTATGATAAAGTATCGTTCTACTGGCGGGAGGAAATCAAAAAACTGAACGCTGCCATGACAAAAACCGATAACACTACAGAAAAATTCAAATTAAAAGAGCTTGTCAATTATATGCGTGGCGTACAAATGGCAGTCGTCATCAGTGAAGAAGCCGACGAAGAAGAAAAGTTCAAAAGCAAGAATTGTCCGTAATACCTCACCGTCAGCGTATGGCAGAAGTTGACGAACACGGCGCTGATATTGAGGATAATTTCAAAGACCCCAACCATCCACTTGCGCTTGTATTTGTCTGTGCCATGTGGCTGACCGGTTTTGACGCGCCGTCGGTGTCTACGCTATACCTGGACAAGCCGATGAAAGGGCATACCTTAATGCAGACCATCGCGCGTGCGAATCGTGTATTCCCCGGCAAAGAAAATGGGGTAATCGTTGCCTTTCTTGATGTTTTCAAATATCTGGAACGTGCGCTTGCCGATTATGCTTCCGATGATGAAGGAGCAACGCCAGTCAAAGATATTGAGCGTTTGTTTGAACAACTGAAGCAAGCAATTGAAATGACATTAGCGTTTTGCAATAAACAGGGTATTGACCTCAGCCGCGTTATAAGCGAAAGCAATGTTTTTCATAAGCTATCGTTGTTCGCTGATTACGCAAATACGATTGTCGGTAACGATGAAGTCCGCAATGAATTCAAGGTTCTTGCCAACACTGTGGATAATCTGTATGCATCTCTGCGCCCGGATATTTTTAAGATGGATTTTGATCCGCGCTATAAAGACGCGATTCTTTATCTGCGAGGGGTAATTGACGGTAAAATCAGACCTGAAAAATTAGAGCAAACGAAGGAACGTATTGACGAACTTCTTGACCAAAGCATTATGGTGACGGAGGAAGCCCGGACATACACAATTAACGAAAGTGGTAAAGAAATTGACATTTTAAAAATGGATATTGACGAACTACGTGAAATGTTCAAGCGCAGAAAAAATAAGAATCTCGAAATTGCCAATCTCCGTGAGCATATTGAGAAAAAGATTGAGCAGATGCTTCGCCGGAATGTAACTCGATCCGACTTCGCCGAACGATTTCGGAATATCATTGATGCCTATAATGCCGGAGGCTCCCAAAACAGTGACTTCTATGAAAAATTTCTGAAATTTATGGAAGAACTTTGTGCTGAAGAAGAACGGCATATTGAGGAAGAACTTTCCGAGGAGGCACTTGAAATATTTGACCTTCTTTGTAAAGAAAACCTCACTAAAGATGAGAAAAAGCGTGTTAAGCTGGCGGCGAAGGAACTGTACACAACCCTACTCACCCGGAAAAGTGAATTGTTTGTAGTGGGATGGCAAAATGATCCGCAACCCAAAGAGCGGGTACGCTCTGCTATCACAAATTGCTTAAATGAAGTTTTGCCCGACTGTTATGACCGCGACATCTTCACGGCAAAAAGCAACTTGATATATCAGCATATAGTTGACCAAGCGATGATGGGCTACGCGTGGGTAGCTTGAGAAATAACCGCTACCGCGAATGATTATATCGACTAGCAAGCAATGTATGGTGACTGCATTTTATTCAAAATGTTCGTCACCATACTTCTTGTTGTTGGCTAAACAGTTCCCCAAACCCCAGGTTCGGAAAAGGCGCGCTACACCCATTACGTTATGCCCGATGGAGGAATTTCAGAAAGGACATAATTCTATCATATTTTTAGAAACTATGAAAGGCATGATTGGTCAAATAAAAAACACAATTTATCCTTAAATTTTTAAAGAATAAATTGTGTAAAATCATTTTCTTTTATTATTGTTAAAGCATTTATTATCAGGAGGATTTGGGTTATTTGTTTGGTCTAATAAGTAATCAATACTTACTTTGTAAAATTGAGAAAGTTTGATTAATATTGATGTAGGTATGTCCAGTTCGCCGTTCTCGTAGCGGGAATAGGTAGCCTGTGTAATATTTAAGTAATTTGCGAGTTGCAACTGTGTCAAATCTTTATCTTCTCTTAAATCTCTAATATGTTTATACAATTTAATCACCCAATACATATTTTAGCTTATGCGATTTTTGCATATTGATTTTTATGCAGTTTTCGCATAAAATTGTTTTGAGGTGATTTTTATGGAATTGTATAAAGAAATATTAGTTGAGATTTTAAGCAAAGAACATATTCAGGTAGAATTCCCCAATATAAATATAGACCTGAATAAAATCATTGAATTAGAGTGCTATAAAAAACTTGAAAAAATAAAAGCTATTCTGAATAATGGAGAACTTTCAGACTTTGAATGTATCGAAGAAATTGTTTGTTTATTGGAAAATATGGGTAGCAACGGTGGAAATAGACACGACTTTTAATAATTGGTTTTATGTTTTATTAACTAGAAGTAACTATTAATGAACACAAAAAGCAGGGTTAATTAAACCTGTTTTTTGCTTTAAAAAGGGTTATTGTATTTTTTTACATTAGTATTCAAGTCTCAAAAACAATTCCAATTAGTGCTGTAGGAATTATTGTTTATACTAACTTGCAATAAAAATCATACAAAGTTATTTGTTTAAAATTCAGATTTATTTTGATCTAGCGTAGTTTAGTATGTATGCTTTTTAATGCAATTCAGTATAAAAATCCATACAGTACCCTTTCCCGTATACTACAATTTTATCCATAATAAGTATTGGATCTTTGATTATTATTGTATTATGTCAATTATGGTAATAAGAAGTATCAGGAGTTAATTTTACTGTAAGAATCCAAGTTATATCCATTTCAAGGTTATTCAAATCTAAGTAACTATAGGAATATTTACTAATACATATTTCAGTATGGAACTACTTGTTTTTACTAGTATTCTCATCTATTCTATTCGCAGTTTCTGTAAATAACTTTTAGATTAAAAATAGATCTGAGGGACGTATCATTCTCATAGAAATTAAATATTTTCATCTACAGTTTTATTATTAATTTAATATTATTAATAACATATAGTCTACATATTATTAAGTCAACGCCAATGGCTTAATAATTATGGAAGGCAAGGTATGTTATATGGAAAAAACATCACGAGGGTTTCATACAGTAACCATTGTTAAGAAACTCACAAAAAAAGAAGCAATAGAATTAATCACAGATTTTCAGATTTATTCAGAAGAAACAACCGAAATTAATTTTTTTCAAATTCGTAATATTAAAGCTCCTGATGATTCAGACGAATTTACCAATTGGTTGCATTCAGGGTTTTCACAGTATTATATTGCTCACTATCCTCAGAAAGACAAAGGAATACTGTGGTTATTGAGGTATAGCAACATTTCTCCCGGATTTATTAAACCGGGTGAAGTTGATAGACCATGTAGTATCAAAGCTACTATCAATCCTAAAATCCTGGCAGGTGAAAATGACTATTTGGCAGCCGCTACTGAGGATTATCTTGAGAATATCGAAGCTTTATTTAATACTGAAGCAAAAAAGATTTCACCCATCTTAGGGGAATACAGGCATTACTCGATGAATCGCCCTGATTATTGTGTCAATTTCGACCTAAATGAATTAAAAATTCCCTGTACAGCGGAGCAGATGATTTATCTTATAAAACATGGCGATATTCCAAGACATTATTCTGAATGGACAAAGTATAACGACATATCCAAAAGGAAAAAGCCTGATAAAAATAGTTTTTATTTGGAGAGTAAGTCCGTTAACATCAACTGCTATTGGAAACACAAGCAGTTAAAGGAAGAGTTTCAAGATTGTCCGGATTTAGAAGCATCTCGTAATATCATCCGTTTCGAGGTACAGTGTGGTTATTTGAAAACATATTCGTTATCAAAGAATATAAAAAACAGACCGGAAATGTCCAATGCCGATGTAATACGGAAGATGCTGTCCGAAGATTTTTGTGCTGATATTATTAGGGATTACTTTAATCGGGTTATACGCAATGGTGATTACTTTACATTGGATGGAGCCATTAAGGAAGTAAAGTTAAATCATTTTAAGCGAAATAAAGAAGCGCGACTCATCAATGAATTACGAAGAATCAACCGGTGCCGGGGAATACATAAAGTCAGGGACGAGCTTCAAGGGGAAGAATTGGAAACCTTCAGGCGGACATTAAGGGATTTGTCTGAAATAAATGTAAATCCAGTCACCATCCCGCGAGGATGGAATATACCGCGAATCCCCAATCTTCTTGATGTTTATGAAAAGAGAATTAATGCGGAGTTGTCTAAAAAACGACAAGAGGAAATAGATCTTGAAATTTTGGAAGACTACTATGATGAACTTAAGAAAAAGAAATCAAAAAAACATTGATGGCGCATCTAATTAATAGCTAATAATTCGTAACTGTAAATAATTCCATTATATATTATAAATAAGAACGCAAATTACAAGGCGCTGACCAAAAAGGTCGGCGCTGATCTTATTTGGGGGAGGAGTCAAAGATAATGGAAAATAATTCTTATAGTTACTCGGAAAAAGCTAGTGTTTTTAGAAAATCTTACGGTGATATTACCTTGACGGTCGTGATGGAATTACCTGGAGGAAACCTTAAAAAGAGTGGCAGGAAAGATGCAGTAAATGTGTTACGGGACGATATTTGCAATCTTTTGAACGATGAAGAATTAGAAAAACTGCTTACTCCGCAAGAAGGCGGCAATCAAAACAAAAAATAATTCCCAATCCTGGGTAAAAATGAAGCTGACAGGCCGGGGCGCGCTTCGGTCTGTCCCTTGCTTGTCAATTTTAAATATTACTGTTGAAGATAACGAATATAATTTCTATTGTTTTGTCCTGTGAAAGAATCAGGTGACGAATTTGCCGAGCAAATATTGGCTGACCTTATTTCTCAGGGATATTCAGGCCAAGAATTGCTTGCAAAATTCAAAGCTGCCAACTGCCAATTTCGTCCTGCTGTTGAAAAATTGCTTGATGAAGCCGCTCTTATTGCTACATGATAAGATTAATTATGAAATCGCGTATACTGTTATCATAGAAAATGATGAATATATTGTTATTATTTTTGCTGGAACCTGCGAAAATTTTTATGATGAGTTAAAACGATATTTCTAAACATCAGAAACATTATATGTTGTTTTTGGTATATCTTGTATTTTTTCCGCTACCAATAGCATGAATCTCACTTTTATTCGCTAAACTTTTGAGTATCCGAACCGCCATTGCTTGCGACACGGATAAAACAGCCTCAACATCCTTGCGCACAATGCTTTGCTTGTCTTTGAACAGAGCCAGTACGGTTAGTTCGCTGGCGGTCAGCAAAGGTTTTTGGGGGGCGGCATTTGTGTTTGTAGTGGCAATTATAGCAGAAAGCGAAGATGCGTCGGGGAGAGTATTTGTGTTTGGAAGGGTAATTTTAAACGCATTGTCGGTTGCTTCTATTTTGGGTTTAAGGGTACTGTCACCGTAACTGCGCATAATTTTAGGTATGCCTGTGCCATAGGCTTCAATAAGTGTCAATCGGTACAAAACATTCGCTAAATTCCTGTTACGGGCGACAGAAACCCCCAGCATCATATCGTCAAAAGAGATGCCTTTTACAAGACCGCCGATGGAAACAAACTCAATACGGTCTTCAAAGATGCTGATAAGTGTACTGTCGCTAAATGAATAATCCCGATGTGAAACTGCGTTAAGGAGTGCCTCCCGCACAGCCTCGGTGGGATAATCACGCTTGTCAATACGGTGCAGCCCCTCAAACTCGGAACGGGTACGGTTACAAAGGTCAATATATTCATAAACGTCATCAAGTTGTTTTAACAACGAACCGTTAAACTCGCGCCGGTCTTTGAAAACAACTTTACTTGTACCTTCAAAGACAGCTAATTTTATCGTATGGACACACTGGTCGGAGAGAAGCAAGCCAAGATTTGTATAAATACTGTCCGAGTTCATTAATTCCAATGTTTTCTGCTGACTGACACCGAAAGGCACGTTTCTTTTTTTAAGCCTTTTGACTGTTTCAGTAAATGTTAAATTCTGGTTAAGAGAACGAATTTCTTCGTATTTTTCGCCGTCCGTATCTTTAATCATCCGCAAAATGGCAGTCTCGGTCGCGGGCACGGATGATGCGCCTTGCCTTACATAAACACCTTCTGGCCTAATGCCTTTACCGGAAATGTAGTAAGGACTGGACGTGCCTTTTTGCACAATAAGCTTGATTACCGTTTTTTTCTTGATAAGTTCCTGCTGATAATCTATAAATAGTGTTACATCAGGTTTTATAGAGTCTCGTATAGAATTGCTGATTTTAAGCATTGTGCCGTCAATATCGTCAACTCCGATAATACTGCCGTCGTCGGCGATACCGATATAAAGAGTGCCTCCATTTGTATTGGCAAAAGCAACAATACTTTTATTAATATCAGTCGTATATTCTTGTTTAAATTCAACTGTAGCGTTTTCGGATAAAGGCATTTGCTCACCCCCTGATATTCTGATACTATTCTAATACATTCTGATACTATTTTAATCATTTTCGTCCTGAGTGTCAACAGACAAAAAACACCGACAAAACATATATTTTAATATTTTTATATCTTATGGGCGCTATTTGTATACTCATCTAAAAATTGTTCGATTTTTGCCAGTGATTGTGTTGCAAAACAAAGGTTATCTTTCGTATAAGGTAAAAATTTGGTTTGTCGTTGCCTGAGGGGACGAACAAGAGCGTATATTGTTGCCGGGTGTGTATTTTAGGAAAAAATAGAACGGACGAGCTGCATGAAAGGCAAAAAAATATTGATTTCCCGACCTTTCTGTGATACAATATGTCTCACAAGGAAAGGATGTGTGACTATTATGTTTACTACTCATGTGAAGGCTGTGCGCGATTTAAGAAACAATTATTCACAAGTCGCTCAAATAATTAAAAACCGTGACCACGTTATTATAACCAACAATGGCAAGAGCGAGGCAGTCTTAATTCCATATGAGGAATTTAAAAGATATGAAGAATTTCTACACATTCGTTATGTCAAGGAAAAATTAGCTGAGGCTGAAGCTTTAGCGGACAATCCAGACGAATGGATTAGCGCTGACGAGTTGTTTAAAGAGTGGGATAGTTGGGATGCAGTAAAGTTATGAAAATCATAATTTTAAAGCTGGCAAGAGACGACTTAAAAGAAATACGAGAGTATCTATCTGATTTTGGCGAGAACCCACCGAAAAAATTCAGAGAAAGCTTTGAAAATTTTTGCGGTCAAGTTTCTGATATGCCGTATATGTTCAGTCAATACGAACATGCTACGGTTTACCGAAAAGCAGTTATTGCCTTTGATTATTTAGTTTTCTACCGTATAGACGAAAATAATGGCAAGGTAAAAATCTACCGTGTTTTGCATGGAAAACGCGATATTGAGCCTTTAGTGGAATAGAGTGTTAAAAAAGCCGCTCATTTTGTAATGGGTGGCTTTGTTTATTTTCTTTTCAGATTACAGACATTATGTTATACTAAATTATCAAATCATACTAAACGAGGGCGAAACAGATGAAAAACGATTCGGCGCAAAAGGTCGCAATATATTCCCGCAAATCAAAATTTACCGGCAAGGGAGAAAGTATTGAAAACCAAATTGAGCTTTGCAAGCAGTACATAAATGTTAATTTTAACAATATAAAAGCCGATGATATTACCATTTATGAGGATGAGGGCTTTTCAGGCGGCAATACTGACCGTCCCAAGTTTAAGCAAATGATGTCGGACGCTAAAGACAGAAAAATTTTGGCGATAGTTTGTTACCGTCTTGACCGTATTAGCCGGAACATTGGGGATTTTGCCAAGTTAATTGAGGAGTTAAACGAATTAAAAGTTTCTTTTATCTCCATAAAAGAACAGTTTGACACATCGTCGCCCATGGGACGGGCGATGATGTATATTGCTTCTGTTTTTTCCCAGCTTGAAAGAGAAACTATTGCCGAGCGTATTCGCGACAATATGCATGAGTTATCCAAAACAGGGCGCTGGCTTGGAGGGAATTCGCCGCTAGGGTATGCATCGGAAAGTATCGAAAATGTTACGGTAGACGGAAAAATAAAAAAGGCGTGTAAGCTAAAATTAATTCCCGAAGAATCTAACATTGTTAAATTAATTTTTGATAAATTCCTGGAAACCAATTCGCTTACCAAAACGGAAACGTACTTAATTCAAAATAGTTATGTAACAAAAAACAATAAATTGTTTACCCGGTTTGCCTTGAGAAATATTCTTGCCAATCCTGTCTATATGATAGCGGATACAGATGCTTATCATTATCTGAATGAAAATAATGTTCAGTTATTTGCCGACCAAACTGAATTTGATGAAAAACACGGTGTAATGGCATATAACCGTACAATTCAAAAACCTGGAAAAGCAAACAGAATCCGCCCGATGAATGAGTGGATTGTTGCGGTAGGAAAACATACCGGTATTATCAAAGGAGCCGATTGGGTAAAAGCGCAGCAAAATTTATGGCAAAACAAATCTAAATCTTTTAGAAAATCAAGAAGTAATGTGGCTTTACTTTCCGGGCTGCTTTACTGTGTTTGCGGCGACTATATGCGCCCAAAATTAAGTAACCGGCTTGATACAAACGGCGAACTAATCTACAGTTATGTCTGCTCAATGAAGGAAAAAAGCCGCAGTCATTGTTGCAAAATGAAAAATGCCAATGGTAATATGCTGGATAAAGCGGTATGCGAAGAAATAAAAAAGCTGTCGAAAGACAGCTCGGAATTTATAAGCCAGTTAGAAAAAGGTAAGCGCGAATTACTTGGCAACCGTGAAGAATATGACGCTACATTGGAACGGTTAAAAAAAGAAACGGAGGGAACACGAAAAAGAAATTCAGGCTTTAGTATCTTCGCTAGTAAAAGCTTCCGGCACATCTGCCGAAGATTATATAATGAAACAAATTGACCAACTGCATGAAAAACGCGAAATGCTCAATGGCCGGATTACTGAACTGGAACAATTGACTACGCAGCATGAATTATCAAATATTGAATTTGATATTCTTCGTGACCTGCTATCATCTTTTAAAAATACCTTTGACGAAATGAGCATTGAGCAAAAGAGAGTTGCGCTACGTACATTTATCCGTAAAATCACCTGGGACGGGAAAAACGTCAATATCTATTTTTTTGGTTCGGACGGTAAAGATATTGAGTATCCTGACTTTAAGGCTGATTCTTTGACGACGAAATTACAGAGCCGTTAAGAGAGGATAGCAAATGCTATGTTGTTCTGTGTGACACACATCACTCCTTTCGGCTTCCTTCACGAAAAAACGGTCACTGTACGCGCCTTTAAGGAAAATATGAGCTATATCGTCCTTGACTATTACGCATTCTAAAATCTTTCGCAAAAGTTGCAGCTTACCTTCATAATCAACCAGTTTTATCAACCGGGGGAAATCCATTATGGTTTGCCTGGCTTTTTCTATGTCGGCTATCTGGCTGTCCTGCGACTTTATAGCCTTATGTATTGTATCCAACTTTTCCTGCCGCTCATCCCGTTCCTTGCTTAATGCTTCTATATCGGCGTAAATGGCTTGTTTAACGCTATCGGGGGCTGAGCGTAGATTTGTGATTTGGTTCTGGATGTCAACCTCAATCTCATGCAATCGTTTTTTTAAGGCGTGCTGTTCTTTTTCTGTTTCTCTTGATTTTAGCAGCAAGGTATTTTTCGTATTAAGGAGATCGCTGTAAAAAGCATTATTTTCGGAACTCATGCCACATATCTGCTTGACCACAAAATTATCCAATTCGTAGCCTTTTACATTCGGCGAACTTTCACAGCCGCCTTTTTTCGGTATTTGACATCACACCTATATCCAAACCTGAGCGAGCCGTCAGGATTATACCGTCCTGTTTCTGAACGTACAAACATCCGGCTGCCGCACTCGGCACACCGCACCAGCCCGGACAACAACGCTTTCGACACTTCTTTAGGTCTGGCGGAATTTTCCTGAGATATTTCAGCTAAGATATTCTGTACCCGAATCCAGTCTGCGCCGCTTATCATACCTTTGTGTTTGCCAACGGCAATAATCCAGTCCTTTATATCCCGCCGGGTGCTCTTTTTGGGTATATTTGGGGTCTAATGCCCTTGATTCTTTATCCATTTCTTTAGTCTGTTCGGTTTTTGTTATACGCCATGATGCCGCGCTCATTGTCAAAATCTTTTTCATCAGCCCAAATGGGAACATCAAAAGATGTAAAATAGCTTCGCATATCCGCATCGGCAACCGCATAGACAGGGTTTTGCAGAATGTTTTTAACAGCGGTTAACGTAAATTCGTTTTCTTCTTTGTCTTGAATCCTTCTTTATTCAATGCTGTTGCCGTACCTGTAAGGGAGTTTGTCCGCAAAAAGGTTTCAAAAAGTTTTTTCACGGCTCTTTGTTCCTCATCGTCAGGCTCTAAATGGTTAATGGTCGTTTTTTTACCGCCAATCATCAATTTTTCTTTTTGAGAATAGTACCCAAGGGGACACTCGCCACCAAGCCAACGGCCTTCTTTGGCAAGCTCGTACATATTATCGGTAATACGTTCCGCGATGATGTCCCGCTCAAATTCCGCAATAGCGCTAAGCAGGGAAATCATTATTTTTCCCGTCCGGGAACTTGTGTCTAATTCCTTGTCGCTAACAGATACGAACGCAATGTCCTTTCTGCTCCATTTGCTGAACAAGGTTAAGCAAATCAACAGTGCGGCGGGAAATGCGGTCTATTTTATAACAGACAACCGCTTTGATTTTATTGCCTTCAATATCCCGCAGCATTTTTTTATATTGCGGCCTGTCGGCATAAAATCCGCTTTTGCCTTCGTCCTCATAAATCAGAATATCATCAGTCGTAACGTCAAATTGGGCGCAAGCAAGCGCGATACATTTTTCTTTTTGTATCTCAATGCTTTTGCCTGACTCCGTTACCTTCGATTTTCTGGCGTAAACGGCAATTTTTCTATTGTCGACTGCGTTTTTTGTTTTTACCCTCGCCATTTAAGGCCAACTCCAATCAATTTATCGGTATAATCCGCCAAAAACATCGGAATATTGAGCATATCGTTATCCAAGCGCAGATTATTCATCGAAACCCGAACCCTAAGTTTTGTTTTATCTGTAAACTTTTCAGCGTATTTTTTCAAACTCCGGCTCTCAACATTATCCTCCGATTTGACCTCTATGGGGAAAATATCGTTTTCCCGTTGGATTAAAAAGTCAACTTCATATCTTGGGTTATCAGTAGCCCAGTAGCGTGGCATAACCTCAAATTGGTTAATCAAAGCTTGCAAAATATAATTCTCCGATAGCGCCCCTTTGAATTCTGCAAAAAGCCGGTTGCCCTCGCCAAACGCGGACGGAGCAAGCTGAGATAACCGGCGCAGTAGCCCCACATCCGCCAAGTATAATTTGAAAGCGGTTAAATCATCATAAGCCGATATTGGGAGGCCGGGTGCGGAACTTCTGTAAATTTTATAGGTTAAATTGGCGTCACACAGCCATTGCAGGGCATCTTCATACTCTCTTGCCCGTGCGCCTTCTTTGACCATCTTGTAAAGAAACTTCTTGTTTTCCCGTGCAAGCTGTGACGGAATTGATTTCCAAATAAGCGATAGCTTGGGAAAATCTTTATTATCTGCGTATTTTGCGAAGTCACGTTCATATGCGCCTAAAATGCCGGACAATACTCCCTGCATTAAATTTACGTCCCTCTCTTGTGTCCAAGCGCGTACAGCCTCCGGCATTCCTCCGGTGACAAAATACATTTTCAATTTTTCGTAAAGAGGGTTAAAAAAGCGTCCGGTATCGGTTCAATGGCATCAACACTATCCAGATATGACACCAGATTTTCATCACCGTTCGCCAGTAAAAATTCGGTAAATGTCATGGGATGCATATTTATAAAATCCACGTTCCCAACCGGAAACGAAGCAGGTTTAGATAAGGTTATTCCCAGCAGCGAACCGGCACAGGCAATATGATATTCAGGCGATTTTTCTCGGAAATATTTTAATGAATTCAATGCTTTGTTGCATTCTTGTATTTCGTCAAAAATAATCAACGTTTCATCAGGCTTGATTATCTGCCCGCTTGCCATCATCAGGTTTTGTAATAACCGTTCCGGCTCTTTCGTCGTTTCAAAGAATTGTTTATATTCTTCATTCTCATCAAAGTTAAAATAGGCGGTATTTTTATATTGCTTGCCAAATTCTTTAAGCACCCAGGTTTTACCCACTTGGCGAACGCCTTGCAAAATGAGCGGTTTGCGGTGTTTGGATTCTTTCCATTTGCTAAGGGTTTTTAATATAAATCGTTCCATACAGCCTCCGTCACATATTTATTAATTTAAAAAGATTATAAATCACATTATTATTCATTATATGTGAGATTAGCTGTTTTATCAATATATATTTCATTTGAATTTACCAATCATTCAATAAAAAGTCTTTGACGTTCAAATGAATAATTCCCTTTTGAGACATATCGACTTCATCCATGCTAACCACAAATTTGGGAAGTTATCTTCGATTTTTAAAATATTCCCAAACTCCCCCTCCTGCGTTTTTTTATCGGCAAGCAGATAGGCAACCTGAACATAGATGATTTTTCCTTGCTTCTCGGCAACGAAATCAATCTCCTGGGTATCAAGTTTACCTATATAAACATCGTATCCACGCCGCCGAAGTTCTAAATAGACAATGTTTTCAAGCGTCTTGGATATATCGTCCTGCTTATATCCTAAAACAGCGTGCTTCAAGGCGTTGTCCGCTAAATAAAATTTCTCCTGTGTTTTCAAAATCTCCCTGCCGTGTAAATCTTTGCGTGAACACCTGTTTAGGATGTAGGCGCTTTCCAGTTTTGCTAGGTAATTGTAGACTGTTTCAACGTCGATTTTTCGATACTGGTTTGTCAAAAAACCTTTGATGGAGTTCGCCGAGAATGTGTTTCCAATATTATCAAAAGCAAACTTCACAATACGCTCCAACTGGTCAACCTTGCGGATTTGGTTCCGTTTCACAATATCGGTAAAAATGGTAGTATTATAAATATCCTTTACAATTACATAGGCTTCGTCCAGAGTAAGCGGTTTAAGATGAACGGCAGGGAATCCGCCGTATTCAATATAACTTAAAAAATCCTTGTTCAAGTCAGAAAGTTCACCATATTCTTTCTTAAACTCTAAATACTCGGCAAAAGAAAGCGGATGGATACGAAAAGAAACATACCGCCCGGTCAAGTAGGTCGATATTTCAGAGGACATCATTTTGGAATTAGAGCCGGTGACGAAAATATCAACATTGTACTCCGCTTCTTCCATAAAGGTATTGACCAGCCGTTCCCAATGCTCTATTTCTTGAATTTCATCCAAAAACAAATAAGTTCGCTCGTTTGGAACAAGTTTAGCTTTGATTATCTCATATACTTGTTTTACATCTGTATTCTGCCATTCCAAAGTATCGAAATTAAACCGGACTATACGGGTTTCGGAAATTCCTCTCTTTTTAAGCTCATCCATAAGCATCAGCATAATAGTGGACTTTCCACACCTGCGAACCCCAGTCAGAATTTTTACTAACGGCATATCAATAAACGGTGTGATTTGGTCAACGTAAGATTGCCTTATAAGTATAGCAAACACCTCCTTGTAAAATTATAATCTAATCATCTTTAAAAAACAATGAATTTTTATGGTTATATCCAAAATAATTTTTAATAAAATAGACAGGCAGGAACACGCCGAAGCGCATCCTTGCCTGTCGTTTTTATTATTACCCAGAATTGGAAATTACTTTTTGTATCTCAACTTTCGCAAAGTAAAAAAACTTCCTGAGCGGAGAAATGAAGGATTCTCCGGCAATAAGAAATGAGAATTGACAATGGAAAACACCTAGGTATCTCTTCAAAAATTCGGTCAATAACTTTATCGGCTAATTCTCTGCCGCTTTCTTATATATAATATTCAGCAATTTTATGCAAGTCGGCGTTACCTCTCGACATAAACCGTATATCGTATTTATTCTTTTTCACTTAACCGTGCCTTGCGCGAACAAATTACCGTGCAAGGTGAGCGACGCCTAACTGCATTAAATAGTGAAACACCATCCGCATAACATTCCATCTCTATTTTTAAAGATATTTTGAAACGAGATAGAGGAGCGCCTATTCCTCCATATAATCCAAAATCTGCTCATTTAAGTTAGCCTTAACAGTCTTCCAGTTAGGATAAAATCTATCCATATATACCCTGAAAATATCATTATGATTTTTTTCCAATAAATGTACGAGCTCATGAATAATTACATATTCAAGGCATTCGGGCGTTTTTTTTGCCAACTGCAAATTGAGCCATATCCTTTTGGCTTGAATATTATATGCACCCCACTTTGTACGCATATTTTTAACTTGCCATTCTTTCGCTGTAACTCCAACAAGTTTTTCACACTTTTCAAATACTGATGGGATCGCTTTACCTGAAAAGCAAACAATTCGCCTAAAGGCTTCTCAACCCACTCTCCACTAAACCCAGATAGACGTTTTTTACCTGTGAGCAGTTCCTGCATGACACCCTGTTTGATGCCCTTTTTCTTCGCAATCAGCGTTTCAAGGGATGCAATCAGGTTGTCCGCATCGGAAAGGGTTTCGGCAATAGCAACTTGTTCATTTTTGTCAGGGAGTGGCATCTGAATAGCGGAAAGTTGGCGACCATTCGTTAATGCTCTCGTTGTGTACGTACATCCTGCGACAATTCCACGCCGCAATTCCTTTGGACTGTTGTACTCGTTAATATAAATATTTTCATGCTTCAAGCTGCGAAACCAGCGTTCAATGATTACATTGTCTATCCAGTATGAATCATTCTTGATATTGCAAGATATACCAAAGGCAGCTATATGGTAAAACAAACGCCATATAATCAGGAGTGATTTTTATATAAAGTTTATTCTATATAAAAGTGGGCTACCTGCCTATTTGACAGGACAGCCCACTTTATTTTTCATTGATTTTAACCCATCCTATCAAACTCCCATCAAACTCCTGCTTTTGCTATAATTGACCTAACCGCCTCAACAGCCAAGGAATCATCCGGCAACTCAATAAGCGGTTTTCCTCATAGTCATATGAAACGGCTTGCGCATCATAAGGAATAGTGCCAATTAACTTTAGGCCAGTTTTGGTAATTTCGGCTTCTAATCCATCAATGCCTTCGGGCAGGGTCTTGGTGACAACCAAATATACTTCCGGTACGGTAATTTTTAATACCTGGATGAGTTCAACCACTTTTGCCGCCGAACGAATACTGCGCACAGAAGTATCGCTAATGATAAACAGCATGTCAATATCCGCAATAATGCGTCGGCTCAGATGCTCCATACCAGCTTCATTATCTATAACTACATACTCATAATTTTTCTGTAACCGTTCCAAAAACATCCTTATCAAATTATTGGGATAACAGTAGCAGCCATTTTGTTGAGGCAAACCCATCAGAATCATATCCAGGCCTTGCGCTTCTTGGATAACTTGGTTTAGCCGGTATTCCGCAAATGAAACCTTCCCACCTGGCATATCGTTACTCACTCTGACTTCTTCCAGAATATTGGCAATAGAATCGGTCACACTAAGCCCCAAAGCTTCGTTTAGATTAGAGTTAGGGTCGGCGTCCACAGCTAAAATAATCCCTTGTTCCCGTTTTAGTAATTCTTTAATAAGAAGCGCGGTAAATGTGGTTTTACCTACGCCGCCCTTACCTGCTACAGCAATTTTTTTTGTCATCTCAAAACCTCCGGCAACTAAATTTTTTTGTTATTTCAAAATGCGTACGCTTCTCCATCGGCCGGTACTAATACGTTAGGAGATAGCCCTTTTTCATCTATGAACTCTTTTAATTCTTTTCTTGACAAAGCGGCATGATTGACAGTCTCCATATGGCTGGCGATAATTTTTGCCTGCGGGGCGGCCTTATATACCTCATAAATATCATTTTTGCCCATAATTATCGGGCTTCCATCTTCAATCTGAGCATAACCCGCATTTAAAATAATTATGTCCGGTTTATGCTTATCAATTGTTTTCCGAACCTCATCATACCAAACAGTATCTCCTGCGATATATAATGTTTTTTCATTTGGATGGCTAAAGATCACGCCGCACACTTCACTGTTAATATTGAGTTTCTGATAAATATGTTCAATGTTATCGCCTATTCCATGTTTGCCGTTTGTTTTGGTTAACTTAATATTTCCAAATGTACCCATATTGCCGGACAGAAAAGAGTTCGTGTATAATAAAAATGGGAGAGGATATTATGTCAAATACACGAGCACCGAAAAAATTTTTATGAGACAAATCGAACCGATATGATGAAAATTTCAAACAGGGAGCCGTACGGATGGTGCGGGAGCAGAAAAGAACCATAAAAGAAGTGTCCAATGATTTAGGAAAGGCCGGATAAGCTCCTTTATCATAAAAACGGGTGCCAAGATACACTCAAAAGTTGGCTTAAAAAATCAGACCCGTCTTATTCTCAGTCCGAATCTGGTCAAATAAAGACTTTGCAAGCCGAAATACGTCAACTAAAAAAAGAACTGGCCGACAGGGAGGATACTAATAGAAATCTTAAAAAAGGCGGCCCATCTTCAGCAACCCATCGAAAAAAAGATTTAAAATTATAAGACAAAATCGCTCCAAGCATTCGGTGGAGAAGATGTGCCATATTTTAAAAGTTTCCCGGAGCGGTTTTTATGAATGGACAACCAGGGGCAAAGCAGTCGACAATTGGAAGATAAAAAGATTCTTAGGTTAATTATTGCTATCCACAACAAATGGCCGGTTTTTGCGGGATTAGCGCAATTCATAATCCAAGCTAAATGAAAAAATAGCTGTTGGCAAAAATCGTGTCCTTTGAGCCTTATGAAACAAGCAAAAATACACTCTATCCGTAAAAAGGCATTTTGTTGCAACTACCAATTCTAAACATAATTACCCGATAGCGCCTAATCTTCTAAAACGTAATTTCAGTGCTATAAAACCAAATCAAATCTGGGTTAGCGATATTACTTATATCAAAACCGGCGAAGGATTTTTGTATACGGCTATTATCAAAGACCTTTCTCCAAGCAGATAGTCGGCTATGCCAATTCCGCGAGGATTGACCGTCACCTTACTTTGGCTGCCATACGTTTTCTGGCAATCAAAAAGAGAGAAACCTGACAAAGGCCTTATTCATCACTCAGACAGGGGTTCTCAATATGCAGCGTATGATTATCAGGCGGAGCTTTTAAAGCATGGGATTGTGCCAAGCATGAGTCGTAAAGGCGACCCTTACGACAATGCGGTAGCTGAAAATTTCTTTAGTTGTCTCAAATGCGAAATGGTATATTTATCTAGCTTTAAGTCAAGGGAAGAAGCAAGTCAGGGATGTTTTTGCCTATATTAAAGCTTTTATAATACTCAAAGGCCTCATTCGGCTTTGGGGTATTTATCGCCAATGCTTGCTTTTAAAAAGAGACTTCTTCATATTTCGAAAGCTGCTTAATTTTAGCCGGTTACCGCAAATACGTGCAGCAATAGCGGAACGTATGAGGATAAACGGGGGCAATGTTAGCGCGGCAGTGCCTTGAATGTTTATGGTATTAAATGGCAATCTTAACTTGCTATCTATTTTTGTGATTTACTTTGATTTTAAGACTTTTACGAACTTATTTGTGTCCAGTAAACCGGGAGCGCCTCAATCAACATAATTATCCCGGAGCGTAAAAGAGCCTGGTTATCGTCAGGTTTGCATAAAATACAATTTTCGTGGTAGAGTTCTTCATGGGTATGATGTATTTGCAGTTTTTCCTCTCTTGCATCACTCATTACATCAACCAACCGATTTAATATCATGATAACAACAACACCAAATATCAATCCCACTACCGTCACAAAGATATTGGAAATGTCATTTGCTTCAGGAATCAAACCGAAGCAAACAATACTAGTCATTACACCGGCTGAGAAACAAAGTAGGCCACATGTCACACTCTGCGAGCGTTTTCCTATTATTGCAGTAATCAAACCGCCTATTCCGGTTCCACATATACCTGCAAGAGCGCTAAAAATGAGTATTTGCATTTAATTACCCCCAAAACACTGTCATCCCGGTAACTAAAATCCATTACTAGCCGTTCAGTGTTGCCGCTTTGGCGTGAAAAATTTCAGACGCAACGCGTTTAGGACAACCGATACCGAACTGAAGCTCATTGCGGCGGCGGCAATCATGGGACTTAAGAGTATACCCCAAACGCTGTATAAAACTCCGGCAGCCACCGGTATGCCAATGGCGTTATAGATAAAAGCCCAGAATAAATTTTGTTTGATATTTTTGAGTACGGCTTTACTAAGGCTAATAGCGTGAGGAACATCCAAAAGGTCGCTTTTCATCAGCACAATATCGGCGGATTCGATTGCGACATCGGTTCCGGCTCCGATGGCTATGCCTACGTCGGCGCGGGCCAGCGCGGGAGCATCGTTGATACCGTCGCCCACCATGGCGACTTTCCGGCCTTGTTCTTGCAGGGCGCGCACTTCACGTTCCTTATCCTCCGGCAATACTTCGGCGATAACTTTTTTAAGCCCCACTTGTTTGCGAATGGCTTCGGCGGTTTTGGCATTATCGCCGGTAAGCATGATGACGTCTATTCCCATCTCGTTTAGGCGGGCTATAGCCTGTTTGCTGGTCGGCTTCACAATATCGGCGACAGCTATTATGCCGAGCAGTTTATTTTCTCTGGCGAAAAACAAAGGCGTTTTACCTTCATTAGCAAAGTTTTCTTCGAGAGAGGTGTATTCGTTAGTATCAATGCCTGATTCTTTCATTAGTTTGTGGTTGCCGGCGTAACTTTTTATACCGTTTACCATACCTGTAATGCCTTGACCCGGTATCAGCCTATAACCCTCTACATCCTTTAAAACTATGTCCGGATTTTTCAGCCTCCGCGATTATTGGGTCGGCAAGAGGATGGCCGGACATTTTTTCAAGCGACGCCGCCACGGTCAAAAGTTCGGATTTATCTATGCCAATGGGAACGATATCGGTAACGGCAGGTTTGCCCTCGGTGACGGTTCCGGTCTTATCCAATACCACAGTATCAATGCTGTGCGCCACTTCCAGCGATTCGGCGGATTTAATCAGAATACCGTTTGCAGCGCCTTTGCCGGTGCCGACCATAATGGCGGTCGGGGTCGCCATACCCAGAACGCAAGGGCAGGAGATTACCAGGACAGATATGCCGATGGCGAGGGCAAACTCAAAGCTCTGGCCTAAGAACAGCCAGACAGCAGTTGAGAGTATGGCAATAGAGATAACCACCGGAACAAAGATACCGCTGATTTTATCGGCAAGTTTGGCAATAGGAGCTTTGGAAGATGTAGCTTCATCCACCAGCCGGATAATTTTAGACAACGTAGTATTTTCACCAACTGCGGTTGCTTTCATTTTAAAGTAGCCGGTTTTGTTGATAGTGCCGCCAGTTACTTTGTCGCCGGTATTTTTCTCTACAGGAATGCTTTCCCCTGTAATAGCCGATTCGTCCACAGATGAATAACCTTCGGTAATAACTCCGTCCACAGGAACCGAATCCCCGGCTTTCACCACCAAAATGTCGCCAGTTACCACATCATCTACCGAAATTTCTTGTTCTCCGCCGTCTCGAAGTACAATAGCCATTTTAGGAGCCAGATTCATCAGTTTGGTGATGGCCTCAGAAGTGCGGTTTTTGGCCTTGGCTTCAAAATATTTGCCCAATGTAATAAGAGTCAAAATCGTGGCTGACGAGTCAAAGTAAAGATTCATCGAAAAACCGCGTACCATTTCCAAGTCGCCATGCCCTAAACCCCAGGCAATTTTATAGATAGCATAAATACTATAGACAAACGCCGCGCCGGAGCCGATGGCAATCAGGGAATCCATATTGGGCGACATTTTATAGAGATTTTTGAACCCTGTGCGGAAATACCTGTTGCCTGCAATCACCACCGGAATAGCCAGTAGGAATTGGGTTAGCGCGTAAATCATGGCATTTTCAATACCTGCTAAAAATTCCGGCAGCGGCCAGCCGATTAATTCGCTCATCGCGATGTAAAAAAGCGGGACAGTAAAAATTATTGATACAATTAACCTTTTTTTCATTTGCTGCATTGCCAGGGCGGAAGCGTCGGCCGGTTTTGCGGCTTCTTTTTCGCTTGCCTGTTTTTTGTGCAGTGTTGCGCTATAGCCGATTGCCTCTACTTTATCAATAATTTTTCTTGTATTCAGAATACTTTCATCATAAGTAACGGCCATGCTGTTCTTCAGGAGATTTACGCTAACTTCCTTAACTCCTTCCAGCTTGGACATCCCTTTTTCCACCCGGTTAGAACAGGCGGAGCAGGTCATCCCGATAACGTCAAACATTTCCTTTTCTCACCAGGGTTACTCCCTTCAATGCTAAATTGACACTTTTTCTTAGTTTTGATATCATTATAACAAAAAATACCTTTATCGCAAGAACGCACTATTTTGTGACATAGTACCTCAAAAGATACTACAGGGAGGTTTGACAAAAATGCCGCCAAAAGAACTTAACAAAAATTGTCCTGTTTCTGCCGCCATTCACAGAATAGGCGGTAAATACAAGGCGCTTTTGTTATGGCATCTAACAGACCAAACACTCCGCTTTAGCCAGCTTAAAAAAACTGGTGCCGGAAGCAACGCCGAAAATGTTGACCCAACAGCTTCGGGAACTGGAAGAAGACGGCTTAATCAGCCGTAAAGTATATCCTATGGTACCTCCTAAAGTGGAATATTCGCTCACCGATTGTGGGAAAAACTTTTTCCAATATTAGAGGCAATGTATGATTGGGGAGTTGAACTTATGGAAAATGAAGGGCTTAAGCCGGAATGTTCCATGACTAAAGGAGCGCTCAAAAATCCGCGGGGACTATGCGAAGGGAAATGCGCCGATGGAAAAGAACCTTGTGATGTTAACGGATTTTGATATTTAGAAGCTGTGTTCATAGGTGGAAATGCTGGATTAAGATTTTTTGTTAGGCAAGGAAGACGCGACGACGCATACTGGAAGGAGTCTGCTAGAGCGGCTGACGCAGCACCTGTGCCCTTTGGGTATAACGAAAAAAGCTCCGCTAATCCGGCGTTTTCTAACCTATGAACACAGCTTCTTATGTCTGAACGAGTGAAAAGGTTGTTTGGAAGAATTCAAGGTGACATCAAGCAATTTATATATAATTAAAAACTAAGAGCCGGATTGGCGGATAACCAGTCCGGGTCTTAGTTTTTAAATCCATATCAGGTTTATGAGTAAACCTTCTCCGATAAGTTGCTTAAAAACATCAACTCGTACTGATGAATTAAAAAATCCAAGATGATGGAACCCACTGTTACTGCGTCCTCTGTGGACAAATAATGAGACGCCTGTCCGTTGAGCAATATTTTTCCCTGACCCTTCGAGTTCGTCATCGGCAAACCATATTTTCAGCATTACAGGGTAACGAGGCAGAAATGGAAATATAGCGCAAATGTCAGCATTGGATTTCGTAAATACAGCTCCCAGCGCCTCACATGCCTTCAGGATGTTTTCCGCCGGTTTACGGCCAAATACTCTGGCTATCTTCCTGGCGCTATCGCTGTCAAAGTTATGTCCGCGAGCCAAGCCTCCCGGCAACTCACTGAAAGAAATCAACTCCGAACCCAGTGATGTGCCGTCGGCAATGTCCAGATAATGAAGCATGACAAGATTCCATATCCAATATGGTTTTTTCTCTGTTTCAGCAAATGTGACCCGGCACTCAGGATAATTTACAACTATCTTTTGCCCCAGGCTTTCAAATTTGAATACCGATGCTGTTTCGTCAAACTCAACGTCGGCTGCCAGCGCTATTTTTTGAGGCGAACGCTCCAATAGGCGTTTTTTCGCATATTTAAGCATTTCTTCGTATGCCCGATTTTCTATTCCCACTGAATCAATCATATACTCAAATATAGTAATCACCCTTTTTTTGTTTTTTAAAACTTTTCTGTTTATATCCTTATCAAAGTTACAAGTTGCATTTAATCCCAAAGAGAATCGTTTTTAATGTTTGTGACACATCTGGTAAATTGGAAATAATTTGATAATTTATGGGTCAGGAAATAACCGTATTCGATTATGGTTTCAGTCGGTGAAAAATATTCCACCGTACTGTCAAAGAGAAAATTTGCCGAGTTTGGAACTTCTTCATCTCCAGACCACAAAGTAATGATAAGCGGAACTTTGGGAAAGGCTTCAAATTTTGCGGCAATATGACCCATTGTTATTTTTTCACCGCCTAATTTTGCAGCGCACCGCAGAAACTCTTCCAAGTTCTGGCCAAATGTTTGAGCTAATGTCTGAATTACTACTTTTTGAAAATTCGGGAAAAATATTGCGCCGCCAGGCACTTCTTTTAGCGATATTAATCGTCCGTTGGGAGTTATGTCTTGAGCAAACGCCAAATAGTGCATAATCATAATTCCTACTCCTAAAGGAGCGCAGTGGACAGTGTCTTGTTCGTAAATTTCACCGGTTTCAACTGATACGACATGCGGTCGTTTAAAAAGGGGACAATATATTCACGATTTTCAGCTTGGTATTGAGCTAGAGAATTTCTAACAACTATCTCCGGGTCACAATTACGCAAATCCGCTAAGGCGTAGTCAAAGGCAATTTGATAATTAGACATAATACTCACTCCGTTTCTAAAGTTTTTGTTATTTCAAAGTGTGTACGTTTTGCTCAACATAGTTCCAAACATAACAATCAATGCTGTGTTTGATTGTTTATTAGTGTATTCCCCTTCTAAAGTGATGTCAATAGATAAATGACATTTATGTCTAAAGGGGCGAAAAGACTGTCTGTTTGGAATAGTTTAAGATGACACTAACCCATTTTTATATATCGGAAGCTAAAGAACCGGATTGGTAAATAACCAATCCGGTTCCTGTTTAAGTCATATTAAATTTATGAGTAAACTTTCTACGATAATCCTGGGGAGTAATTTTCATAATTTCCTTAAAAAACACACCAAATTTGCTCTGGCTCTCATATCCAACCGATAGGGCAATGTCGGCGACACTTTTATCCGTTTTGCAAAGCAGGGATACAGCCTGCCTGATACGGTACTCCTTCATATATGCCGCGATAGATTTGCCATATACGCCTTTAAAATACGCTTTCAGCGCCGTGGGGCTGATGCAACACGCTGTGCCAGTTCTTCTATGGTATAGCGGCGGCTTACGTCCTCGGTAATTTTTTTTTTGTATTTGTTTTACGATATCTACCTGCTGCCGCGCATAGATGCTTTTCTGTTTTTCTGTAGCCGGGTCAAAATAATGCAAATAAAGTAATAGTTCAAGAACCTTGATTTGATAATAAATACTTCGGGCTTGGGCGGCAATAGTGTACATTCCGGAAAATATATGTTGGATTTCATCTCTCGCCTGAATCAGGAAACATTCGTCATCTTTAAAAAAGCGGTCTGTAAGTTCGTGAATATTAATTGAAATGCCGGGAAGAAGTTTAGAAATTTCCGCAGCTGCCATATTAAGGTCAATTATAACCGCCATACCTTTATAATACCCTAGCGGCAATTCCAAACAGTCACTGTGGTTGGAGAGGGTGTTCAAATACAAGTCGCCTGCGCCAATATATTGCAGGCAGTTGTCGCGCATCCGGCATTCAATCCGCCCTGCAAGACAATGGTTGATTTCCAAAATATTTGCCTGTTTATCAAGAACCGGCAGATAACGGGAAGCCTGAAATTCCAGCCCGATTACTTCAATGCCTGAATAGACCGGATATATGGACGCAAGCGCTTCTCCTTCTGGAAACTTTTCTCTGCGGGAAATATGACTCGCCTCTTCTTCCACGACAGTTCCGGCATTGAAATGAGAAATAGTAGTAACCACTCAGACACCTCCTGGCATTTATCTCCTTAACCGCCATTTCGAATTATTCCAAACAGACAGTCTTTTCGCCCATTCGGACATAACTGGCAAAACCATATTGACATCACATGAGAAGATGAATATGCTAATAATACAACAATCAAACAATAACTAAAACGTAATATTGTTTGAAATTCAAAAATTTTTATACCGAAAGGGGAAATTATCATGAGAAAAACTATCAAACTGCAAGACCTGGATTGCGCCAACTGCGCCGCGAAGATTGAGAACGCAGCCGCGAAACTGGACGGTGTTACCGAAATTAAAGTAAATTTTATGAATCAGAAAAAATGATTCTGGAAGCGCCTGACGACAAATTTGACGCTGTTCTGACAGAAATCAAAAAGATTGCCAGGAAGATTGAACCAGACCTTGTAATCATGGCATAAGCTGTATCCGTTTTATATGAGGATATTAATTTCATATCACAACACCGAGGCGGCGGTTGTTTAGCTACAACTGCTGCCTTTCTACAAAAAAGGAGGA
>JALQSN010000654.1:0-28171 GCA_023690525.1 Holotrichia oblita | reverse complement strand
ATAACTGGAGCAACCAGTTTGACCCCGATTTTACACACAATCTTTTTCTTATTGCGTCGCCGAAGTAAAGCGGTGTTTTAGAGGCTAAACTCCGGAAGGAGCAAAGCCAATGATTGAAATATTCTCTATAACAGTGACTGTTATCTCTATAATCGTTACGTTAATTTCAGTACTCATAACAATAAAAGATCAAAAAAATAAGCCTCCCCCGGCAAGGTAAGAAGCTTATTTCAGCCCATAATCAATAACTATATTGTGAGTTTAGTCATTCACCGCCGAAACGGTTTGTATCAAAACTAAGAGGACGCGCCAACGGCCTCTTTTTTATTGACTTGCCTAATTATATCATGCTAATCAAGTCACGCATAGACTCTTTTTTTAATGCAACAGTTTCCGCATTTTACATACCCATTTCTCATCTTACAGGGAAAACGATTTACAGAACACCCAGCGAATGAATAAACCTGTCGTGCTTCGCAGCCGGAAAAACAAAAGGCTTAGAGTTAAATATCCAGAACAGATACAAAGATTTTATTTTGTGTCTGTTGATTCTCTAAATGCTTTATGGCATAATGAGCGTAGGATGCTTGTCCACAAAGGATGCCCTTTTGAGACATCAGACATTTATATTCTCAATTAAACCACTATGGGCTATTTCACTGCGGGCTATTTGTTACCCGTTAAGTCATAATGAGCATACGCCACGCGATAGAGGTAGCATGGATTAAAGGCAAGATCAATACATCTTTGCGGCCTGTCATGAATAAGATGTAATATCAAAGGCAAAAAATAAAGAGAGAACGTCTACAAACGTCCTCTCAGTTTGGTCACAAATCACTACAGCGGCAATGACTGAACTCTAACTATATATCAGTTAAAACGAAAGACGAAACCCAAAACAACTTGTTTTTTATTGCAATTACGAATCCATAAATTATTAAAGTAATAATAAGCATCGTCGCATATCAGGGCATACCATTATGTGCGAGATACGATAATAATGGCCGTAGTCGATATTGATGTACTCCTTAGCTATTACCAAGGAGCTGTATCCTTCCATTGCGAAGAAATGCAACACAAAGGCAGGCACATTAGGCTGATGATAATTCATACCAAAATAAAAAGCACCCCATTATACAGAGTGCTTATATAAAATATCGAAAGAACATACTGCCCCATTTGATGGTCAAGTTTCAATAGTGGCTAGACTATTGAAACAACACTTTGATTATCAAAGCGGCAAGTACAGAGACAATTACCTTTTCAAGAATGCTCACAGAAAGATCGGGTAACCGATTTTTTAGTGAGCATCTTGCGTTATTGATAAACTCTTTAAATCTTTTCATGCGACCACGCCCCCTTTCTGGGGCATTGGTTTTACGTCTTTCGATATGAATTTTATATATCGTTAAAGGTAACCAGTAAAATGAAATGTCTCACAAACTACGCTAATGCTTGTATTGGTAATTTTAGTCAATAAAAATAATTTTGTAAAGTAAAGTTAAATAGAATTTTTAATCTCCCTTATCCATGGCTAAAATATCCGGATCACAAACCTCAATTTTCGGCTCTTTTTACTCGCTATAAAGAATTCCAGCACCAATACTTACAGTGTTTAAATATTCGCAATATTTTCTGTTATTACATCCATTTTCTATAATTACGTCCACATACACCTCCCATATCTCATTGTATCATCAACTATTAAAACTTTTATTTCAGTTATCTGCTCTATTTTTACGTCTAGTATTACAGTGGTAATTTTCAATAATTCTATGTAATCCATTATTGATTTTAAATTTATATAGTGATTTTAAGCCAATTATCGATTGTTTGATTATCATAATTTACTGTGAATTACATTGAAAATTAGCCAGAAATACAAATTATCACTGTAATACTAGTGCATCTAAACATGCAAAATTTCAGATATATGAGAAAAAAAGATGTCCTAATTTATGTAGCAAAATTCCCCGTTTTGACATTGCTAATGTTTTCGATTAAATCTAAAATAATATCTTGACAACATGTATTATACCTTTGTTTTATATATTATATGCAAATGTATATATTTATAATACACAAATGTATTCTAAAACAAAAATATTTTTTTGCTCTCCCTGTAAATGACAAAAGCCTTCCATGTCTTGACAGTATAATTAATATATTAATTATCAAAGAAAACATGGTGGTAACATGGTAAAAAACATTCTTAAGCAACTCCGCATGAAAGAGCATATGCTGAACAAAAAAGAGTTTGCCGAATACCTCGGCGTTCCTGAACTACAATACGGTAGATATGAAAACTCTCATAACCAGCCATCACTTGAAATGGCTCTAAGAATTTCTAATAAACTAAATAAAACAGTAAATCAAATTTGGTTTATTGAAGATGAGTAGATACAATAAGCCAATAACAAAACATAGCCAAATCTTTTTTGATTTAGCTTTATTTTTAAGGGCAATTAAAAAAGACGGTCTCATTCGCCGCCCTTTAATAATTCAAGTATTTGCATTCCCCACCGTCTGTTCGCTGGTTGCCTCTTTATACTCACGCTCTAGTTCACTTACCGCCGCAACAACTAAATCAGCCGAAAGTGGGTCAACATAAGGCGATAAGCTGCCCGCTATCTTGTTCCAATCTTCATCAGTCCGGGCGTGTTTGTTTTCGTCAAGGAATTTATACGCCGCTCCGAAACACTTTTTTATGCGCTTGTCGTATTCGTCCCCGGTGTCCGTGTCTGCGTCTGATGGGCTGTCCATCACGCCATTGTTTATGAGCGGTTATAGCGGCTTCAATATTCCGACGGCTGGCTTCTAATTTTTGTAAGCTGGAATTAACACTATCCTGTTCCCACTCTGCCGGTATCTGCTCCAACATTCCCATGCTCTGCATAATATCGCGGTGTATCGTATAATATGCCTGGTCGTTTGTCGCGGCGGCTATGGCTCGTATAGCCTTTAATAAAAGCGGGTATGGGTCTGCTCCGGCCTTTATCCCTTGCGATATTTCAAGCTTAAATTCCTGTACGCCCTGTAATGCCGCTGGCGGATTCTGTGGCACGTTTTGAGCGGCAGTGGTAGTTTTATATTGCTTTGTCTCTTTGGGTGCGTCTGTGGGCGTTGTGGCGGGTGTATTCGCATCCAATATGGAGAAGTCAAGCGCGGGCTTCATGCTCTCACCTCCGGCGAGCTTCCGGCGGGCTTGCCGTGCTTGTGGTTTCTTTGAAATAGTTAAACATGGGGTAATAATCATAATACAAACTCATGCCAATTTTACCGTTACGGTTCTTTAATATTTTAAGCTGTGCCTTACGTGGGTCTGCTCGTTTTCTTTTCCTCAATCTGTTTTATGGTGTCTGCCCGTTTTCCCTCACTTTGGTTCAGCTCGTCCATACCGGCAAGCTGCAGCCCTAAAAGCACATCACTTGAATACTCAATCGCGCCGCTTTCTTTGAAGCTGGCAAGGTTCACCGGCGCGATATAATTATCGCTGTTAAACGAGCTTATTGCTATGACGGGAATTTTTTTGTCACGGCTCAACCGTTTAAGCTCTAATACCGCCTTATCGGTGTTTTGCTTATCGGTTGCCCTTATATCAAAAGGCGCAAGGATTTGTAAATAGTCAATTATTACAACCGGGGTATTGCCTATAAAAGAAATATGTTTCTGAACTTCCTGTTTTATTTGCTCCGTTCCTATCGTACCTATACCCTCATGTATATAAATGCGTTCACTGTACTCTCCATAGGCGGCTATACTTTGATTAATCAAGACTTTTTCTTCTTGGCTGTAATATTTACGCTTCGCTCCGGCTAATATACCCCGCGTTGTTTTTGCGTTACTGGTGTTCCCATTGCAACTATTAAAAGTCAAGCGGGATATACTCTTTGCCATAAGCTCAAAACGGCTCATTTCAAGGCTAAAGATAAGAACGTCATGCCCCTGCTGCGCTATTTGGTCGGCTACCTGTAAAATAAAAGTAGTTTTGCCTAATGAGCTTATAGCCCCTATAACATAAAACCCCTCATATAAACCGCCGTCAAGTGCGTCATCCAACATATCAAAGCCTGTCGGTATGGCTGGCGTATCTGCGCTGGCGGCTATCTCTCCCATGAATAAGTTAATATGATAAGCCGATGCTGTCGCAAGGTATTTTTCTTTCTCGGCCTCGGCTTCTTGCTGTGCCGCTTGTGCTGGGTCACTATTTACAAGGGCAGTAAAAGCGGCGCGGTCTGCGGTTAAATGTTCGTTAGGGTCTTTATGTTCCCCGGATGTATTTATTTCGTAGACTGGTATTTTTAAAGCTTCAAGCCCTGCCTTTAATTTATCTTGTGCCTTGCGTCCGGGCTCGTCGTTATCCAATGATAAAATGAGCGGAACGGCTGGCGGCTCTTTTTTGCACAACGCTATGAGCCTTTCCGTATTTGATGTGCTGCCTAATGCTAATGCTTGCCCGCCTACTTCTACAATGGAAATAGCGTCTATTTCGCCCTCAGTAATGAACAAGGGCGCGTCCCCTTGTAGTGCCTTTGCATTGAAAAGCTCGGCGGCACCCTCTTTCATAGCCTTATAGCTTTTGTCTGCATCCGACCTTATATCACGGGCTAAATAGCTGTGGCGGCTCGTTGGTACTATAATCCGTGGGCTTGATGGTGGGTTCTTGCCGCATCTTAATGCCGCTGGACTTTTCCAGTCTGGGCAATATCCAAGCATGAAACTGTTGGCGGTTTCCGGCGATATGCCCCGGTTTTGCAAATATACCAACGCATCCGGCGATTGGTTCAGAGCTTTTTGAGCCTGTAAAAAAAAGTCTTTATAATCAACTTGTGGCTGTGTTGTCTGTGACTGCTTTGGCGTGGCTGCCGCTGATGGGCGCGGTTGTCCCTCGTCAATACTCAAATTATAGCGGTCAAATATATCCCGCTCGTTCTCTGTGCCGTGCTGTTGTTTGAGGATATCCAAATAATCCCCGCTAAACCCACATTTAAAACATTTCCAATGCTTACCGTTATCTTTACTTGTAATCCCGTCCCCGTCTTTTCCTGTCCCATTGCCACAAAAGGGACATATATAAGTATTCTTTTTCTTGGCTGGCAACAATTCAGAAGATAAAAGTCCATTTATATGTTCCCTCGCTTGTTCCCGCGTCATATTTAAACATACCCCCATCACATGAAATAAGCATAAAAATTGGTTGCTCCGGTTATATTATAGCAAGGCCGCCCGCCTGAAGTGGGGCGGCTTACTTGCGTTAATTATCTATTGATAATCTATTGGCAAAAAAATCCCCCACTAGAAAAGGTTAATTTTTACTTTATTGGCGGGGTTTATAGCTTGTCAAAAAAAAAGATTTTTCCAACCGCGCTGACGGAAATTCCAACCGTGCTGACGGAAATTCCAACCGTGCTGACGGAAAAAAAGATTTTTAGCGATTTATAGCTGATTGAGACTTCGACAGTAAATGCTCAATTTTCAGGGTTTTCATTGCTATCTTTTGCCCTTTCATTTTTTGCTTTCAAGCGTCGAGCCATCGTTTTTTGCTTTTCTTCTTTAATAGCGCGTTGTTCCATGTATGCGAATGCTGCGCCGTCAAGTTTGATTTCAATATATCCATTAAGGTATTCATGAATATTTTTATAGTCCGGATTATAAATGGGCGTTATTTTTAGTTCGTCTCCTTGCTGTCCGTCCTCAATTGCGGTGATAGCATCCTCGATAGGTTTTATTATGAGTTTGTTATAGTTCCCTTTTTGTACTTCTTCTGGTGACGGTAAACCTATATGTTGCCGGATGGTATCAAGGTTGATGGTGAAGTAACCGCGCTCTTTTATTTTGTCAGTATTCTGTCTTGCGAGATAGTAAATATAATCAAGCAATATATAGGCATTTTCATTTTGTAGGGCATAGCTCCAACGTGGAAGTATCGTTATTGATGGCGCGGAGTTGCGGAGAATCGGAGGTAGTACCGCTGCACACTTGTTATATGTGACGGTACGAGCGGAGATGATGGCTGCCTTAGTGTTAGCAACTTCCTTCTTTTTGCGTCCTTGATAGGTGGTAATCTTGCCCTCGACATGAATACGCATTAATTTATCAAGAACGGTTTTAAGCCCCCGATATGCGCTGTCTGGATTTGCATATATTCCTGCCTCCACGAGTTCCGAAAGTAAAAACTCAGTGTTTTCTTGGTAGTTCTGTTCATTTAGTTTTTGTAGGAGGAAGTTAAAAATTTTGGCGCCGTTCTGTACCCGCTTTGCAAAAAGTTCTTTGACCCTTTCAACGCCGATGGTGTACTCTGCGCCTTCTCCCTTATAGGTGATGATGGTGTCTTTGGTTAAATAGTGTTCCTCTATAGATACACGCCCTTTTCTTGGATTTTCTATGCGTGTCGGGTTATTCATAAACTGTTTTAGAAAGTTTGTAAGCGCAGTAGTCGGTAATGTTAAATGGGTAAGTTTTTTTGCTTCGCTCTCTATTTCTGTTACCTCAAAAAGTGAGAGTTGATTTTCGTATGGAGAAATGAAATGTAAATCTTTAAATTTTTCTTTACTTATTTCTGGATATTTCGCTATATACTCATCCATTGTCAATTTTTCTGATTCGGTTGGATGTTCTTTCATGTGGTTATCCAGTGCGTCTAAATAATTAAGAAGTGCTTTCCGTGCATCCGGGTAAGTTGACAATACAATTAACCCGTCCAGAAATTCTTGACTAATGACAAAATTTTTTAATATATAAATTAGCGTATTTTTTAAAGATGGGTCGGCTATTGACTTTAATAAGGCGATTAATGAATCAACGTTTTTATTATCTTCACTATTGTCATTTTTATTATGTGACATTGTTACCGCTCCTCCTACTTATTCCGTTCTTGTATAACTGTAGCGGTTTCCTCTTTGACGGCCTCATAAAAAGACTGTATATCGTCCTCGGATATCTTCCATGCCTTGCCAATCTTCGCCCCTTTGAGCTTGCCTGCTAATAAATAACGCTCTACGGTCTTCGGGTTCACGCCCAACACTTCGGCGGTTTCTTTTTTGGTGTAATATTTCTTTTCCATTGGTTAAACTCTCCCTTTATGATTTTTTGAATAAGCTCCAGAATGATTTTTTCTTTAGCGGCGGGGCTTCGTCTTGTTCGCTTTGCTCTGCTTCGTTGCCGCCCATCAGCAAGGCGGGGTTTGTCCGGCTTTGCTCCGCGCCCAATAGAATTTGATTGTTGCGGGATAATTCCGCAAGCTGTTCCGCAAGGTTCGCAAGTCTGTCGGCCTGTTGGCGGCTATGTTCTCGCTCCTTGTTAAGCTCGTCTTGAGCTAAGGCAAAATTAGTGCGTAAAAAGTCTAATTCTTCTTTTTGGGTAGAAAATTGGAGTGCAATATCCTTTCTTAGTTGAGCGTTTTCTTCTTTAAGACGCTTAATTTCTTCTGTTGATTTTATTGCACGCATATATTTTTTAAAAAAAGCTTCAGTATTTTTATAAAAATCAAAAGTAATCCATTCATCATTGTAATTAACATCTAAAGGCTCATGTTTAATAACTGTGTTATATTTAGGTGCATATTTGTGTATATAGAAGTTTTCTTTGTCTGTAGGGTTTTCAGTGTCTTTCACGGTGGTATATTCAACATATTTCGTTTCCAGATAACATTCATCTGGTAAATGTCCAACTCCAGCAAAATGATTCATGTTTATTCGTTCGTAAAGGTTTTTTGTTTTCCCTATATATAAAACTTCGCCATCGTCATTTTGAAATTTGTAAATATATGCTTTGGCGGTTGCAATTGGTTGCAACCCATTAAAAGGTGCATATTTATTAGGTTTACCATTGTAGGGCTGTTTTTGGAATAGAGAGTGGTTTTCAACCATTATTTCTGTTGTCAACGGTTGCAAACCCTCTGTTTTTGCACTGTTGACAGTTGTTTGGTTGTCAGCTTGAAGAACTGGTTGCAAACTTGTTTTAATAATAATTATGCCTTGTTCATCTACAACCCTTTGCCCGTTTACCGTTTTAACATGGGAGCTTAGTTCGGCTTTCAATGATTTATTTATCTTTTTGTAAATGGCTTGGGTTGATATATTAAGCTCCTTTGCAAGCTCGGCAACGGTTTTCACGGTCATACCTCCTTAAATAAAATACCAATAGCGGGATGGTTACTCCCCGCTCCTTTCTGTGTTTGTATTGTTCTTTATATTATTTATATCGTACCTAATTATACTTTATAGTCAATCATAATGTTCGTAATATCCGCTATAATTTAACAAATAAAAAGCGCGTCTATATGACACGCATTTTTATTGTAGTTCTTTATGTATTGCTGGCGTTCTGCTCTCTCTCGCTGCTTTTCCGTCAATAAATGCTTTTAGGTTTTCAGCGGTCACTACCCATTTATTTAATACTTTGCTTGCTTTAAGCTCTCCCGTAGTAATAAGCCGCCGCACGGCTTTCTCTTTTACTTGTAGCTGCTCCGAAATGTCCCGGACGGTGTAAAGGTCTTTTGTCATGCCAAACCTCCCTCATATTCTTTTACTCGCCTGTAGAATGTGGGTGCTGTTAGCCCTAGTTGCTTTTGCATAGAAACGGCTGTTATTTTGCCCGCTTTCCATTCGGTATATAATGCCTTGAATTTAATATTATCGATTTCAAGGGGTTTTCTGCCTTTATATTTACCGGCTTTCTTTGCTTCTTTTATGCCCTCGGCCTGTCTTTCAAGTGTACATTCCCGCTCAAATTGATATAGCCCCGCAAATATGGTAAGCATGAGCCGCCCCGCTGGAGTGGTTGTGTCTATGGCTTCTTTTTTGCTGATAAATTCAACGCCCTTGCTTTTCAGCGTTTCCACTATGTCCAGTAAGTCCCTTGTGGAGCGGGCAAGCCTTGAATAGCTTTCAATTATTACGGTGTCGCCCTCTCGGACGAATTGGAGCATATTTTGAAGCTCCCGGCGGGCTGTATTTTTTCCGCTTGCCTTGTCCATAAAGATTTTTTCAACGCCCAGTTCTTGCATTAAAACCTCTTGACGGATTGTATTTTGTTCCTCTGTTGATACTCTCACATACCCTACTTTCACGGCAAACCTTCCCTTTTTATCTCAATAGCATTAGTTTTATTTGACTTTTTAAAATAGTCTTTTGTGGTATCTTTATTATATTTTAATATGCGTTATATGTCAATAGAATATGTAATTTATTATGATATAGTTCAAATGTATTTTATATACCCGTGTGATAGACTTTTTCATCTTATCAATAGGGTGTAGTCTATTGATACATGCGTTGTATATGTTCTATGTCTTTTGTGGCGTGTATGTTTGATATGTCTTTAGTATAAAAAAAGAAGCGGGAATAAATCTCGCTTCAAGCGATTTTGATAAAAGTGTCTTTGCTATGCTTCAATGAAGTTTATTTCGATTCCTAAACTTGATGCAATTTTATATAGAGTTTCAAGACTTGGTCTTTTAGCCCTTGTTTCAATTCTACACATTGATATTTTTGATATTCCGACTTTATCGGCTAGCTCTTGCTGTGTCATATTTAATGATTTTCTTTTATTTACCATAATACAGATAGCTTTGTTTAGAAATCGAAGAACTTCAAGCTCAGACTTGGAAAACTCATTTTCTTCGTCAAAAGCAATAAATTCACTACTGTCTACAATTTCTTCGTTATCTTTGCTATTCGTCAACATATGTTATAATTTATCCTTTCTTTAAAGTTTTGTAATAAAAGGAAGCCGTATTAGTAACGAACTGTATAATACGGCTTTTTTTGTTGCTGATATTATAAGACTATTCTTATTGTGCTAAAGCCGAATAACAGCTATATTGATTGTTTTTTTATCCCACTCGTCTATACTTCTTGTGATTGCAGATTTTACGCTTCCAGTTGTACCGGCAATCAGACCATGAGAGCCGTGGCATTAGCTACTTTAATAAGTCAGCAACCAGTTTATCTTGTTCTTTTTTTGTCATGTCATAGTTTCTAGTGTTGCTTCTGGTTCTTGAGTTTCTTCTTTACTCATAAGTTTGTTCTCGAGTTTCTTCTTTGCTCATGAGTTTGTTTTCGAGTTTCTTCTTTCACTTATAAGTTTGTTTTCGAGTTTCTTCTTTGCTCATGAGTTTGTTTTCGAGTTTCTTCTTTTACTCATAAGTTTGTTCTCGAGTTTCTTCTTTGCTCATGAGTTTGTTTTCGAGTTTCTTCTTTCACTCATAAGTTTGTTCTCGAGTTTCTTCTTTGCTCATGAGTTTGTTTTCGAGTTTCTTCTTTCACTTATAAGTTTGTTTTCGAGTTTCTTCTTTGCTCATGAGTTTGTTTTCGAGTTTCTTCTTTTACTCATAAGTTTGTTCTCGAGTTTCTTCTTTGCTCATGAGTTTGTTTTCGAGTTTCTTCTTTCACTCATAAGTTTGTTCTCGAGTTTCTTCTTTGCTCATGAGTTTGTTTTCGAGTTTCTTCTTTGCTCATGAGTTTGTTTTCGAGTTTCTTCTTTCACTTATAAGTTTGTTTTCGAGTTTCTTCTTTGCTCATGAGTTTGTTTTCGAGTTTCTTCTTTCACTCATAAGTTTGTTCTCGAGTTTCTTCTTTGCTCATGAGTTTGTTCTCGAGTTTCTTCTTTCACTCATAAGTTTGTTTTCGAGTTTCTTCTTTGCTCATGAGTTTGTTTTCGAGTTTCTTCTTTCACTCATAAGTTTGTTTTCGAGTTTCTTCTTTGCTCATGAGTTTGTTTTCGAGTTTCTTCTTTCACTCATAAGTTTGTTTTCGAGTTTCTTCTTTGCTCATGAGTTTGTTTTCGAGTTTCTTCTTTCACTCATAAGTTTGTTCTCGAGTTTCTTCTTTGCTCATGAGTTTGTTTTCGAGTTTCTTCTTTCACTCATAAGTTTGTTCTCGAGTTTCTTCTTTGCTCATGAGTTTGTTTTCGAGTTTCTTCTTTCACTCATAAGTTTGTTCTCGAGTTTCTTCTTTGCTCATGAGTTTGTTTTCGAGTTTCTTCTTTCACTCATAAGTTTGTTTTCGAGTTTCTTCTTTGCTCATGAGTTTGTTTTCGAGTTTCTTCTTTCACTCATAAGTTTGTTCTCGAGTTTCTTCTTTGCTCATGAGTTTGTTTTCGAGTTTCTTCTTTGCTCATGAGTTTGTTTTCGAGTTTCTTCTTTCACTTATAAGTTTGTTTTCGAGTTTCTTCTTTGCTCATGAGTTTGTTTTCGAGTTTCTTCTTTCACTTATAAGTTTGTTTTCGAGTTTCTTCTTTGCTCATGAGTTTGTTTTCGAGTTTCTTCTTTCACTCATAAGTTTGTTCTCGAGTTTCTTCTTTGCTCATGAGTTTGTTTTCGAGTTTCTTCTTTCACTCATAAGTTTGTTTTCGAGTTTCTTCTTTGCTCATGAGTTTGTTTTCGAGTTTCTTCTTTCACTCATAAGTTTGTTTTCGAGTTTCTTCTTTGCTCATGAGTTTGTTTTCGAGTTTCTTCTTTCACTCATAAGTTTGTTCTCGAGTTTCTTCTTTGCTCATGAGTTTGTTTTCGAGTTTCTTCTTTCACTCATAAGTTTGTTCTCGAGTTTCTTCTTTGCTCATGAGTTTGTTTTCGAGTTTCTTCTTTCACTCATAAGTTTGTTCTCGAGTTTCTTCTTTGCTCATGAGTTTGTTTTCGAGTTTCTTCTTTCACTCATAAGTTTGTTCTCGAGTTTCTTCTTTGCTCATGAGTTTGTTTTCGAGTTTCTTCTTTCACTCATAAGTTTGTTTTCGAGTTTCTTCTTTGCTCATGAGTTTGTTTTCGAGTTTCTTCTTTCACTCATAAGTTTGTTCTCGAGTTTCTTCTTTGCTCATGAGTTTGTTTTCGAGTTTCTTCTTTCACTCATAAGTTTGTTCTCGAGTTTCTTCTTTGCTCATGAGTTTGTTTTCGAGTTTCTTCTTTCACTCATAAGTTTGTTTTCGAGTTTCTTCTTTGCTCATGAGTTTGTTTTCGAGTTTCTTCTTTCACTCATAAGTTTGTTTTCGAGTTTCTTCTTTGCTCATGAGTTTGTTTTCGAGTTTCTTCTTTCACTCATAAGTTTGTTTTCGAGTTTCTTCTTTGCTCATGAGTTTGTTTTCGAGTTTCTTCTTTCACTCATAAGTTTGTTCTTGAGTTTCTTCTTTGCTCATAAGTTTGTTTTCGAGTTTCTTCTTTCACTCATAAGTTTGTTCTCGAGTTTCTTCTTTGCTCATGAGTTTGTTTTCGAGTTTCTTCTTGCTCAGGTGTTTTTTATGGTTCTGGATTATGTTATTTACCTATCTCTTACCGTTCTCTTACCGTCAAACCTCTAGCCCACTCCTGGGGTTGTGTTTAAATCATTTAGCTGAAACTCCATCCACTTGCTTCTCTCCCAACCAACTCATCTTCAAGTCTTGTGACTAAAGAATCCTATTCTTTCGCCTTTTTACCTATGTCTGCAACTAACTTATCCCGTTCACCTGTAAATTTTGCCACAGCTTTCATTCTTTGAAGATGTAATGTTTTTTTCTTTACTATATCTTCGGATGATAATTTTTGCTTTTCCATTCAATAAACATGTATCGAAGCTTTCTCACGGATTGCGTTATGTTAAACTAAAACTACCCCTCTTCCTCCATCCCCTATCGGACTTCAGCTAACTAATCTTTTTTCAGTAGTATGTCTGATTTATTTGTGACCAGTGAACGTAGTGTTAAAATTTTCAAAGCTTATTCACATTTGTATTAAAGAGGTTATATAGTGTGCATCAGCTTCGTCTATCGACTTGTTTAACTTTATACTCACTCTTTACACCCAGTAATTCCGGATAACGCTTGCCCCCCTACGTATTACCGCGGCTGTTGGCACGTAGTTAGCCGGGGCTTCTTATTCAGGTACTGTCATTTATTCTTCCCTGCCGATAGAAGTTTACGATCCGAAAACCTTCATTCTTCACGCGGCGTTGCTGCATCAGGGTTTCCCCCATTGTGCAATATTCCCCACTGCGCCTCCCATAGGAGTTTAAACCATGCCTCAGTCCCAATGTGGTCGACTACTTTCTTAGACCGGGTACTGATTGTCACTTTAGTTAGCTGTTACCCCTTGATATTAGGATAGAAACCACGTGTTACTCACTTGCCCGCCGATATTTTCAGAAAGTTATCCTTGCTCAACTTTTATGTGTGTAGGTACACCGTCAGTGTTCATCCTGGTCTATTTCATTCTTGCTACTAACATATGCACTTCTATTTGAGTTTGGCGATTTAGATATTATTCAGTTTTCAATGTTCAATTGCTTTTTATTTAATCATCAATATTTAAATTTTATGTATGTACTTTTTCATACATATCTATTTATATAAATGTTAAGCATGCCAACAATTCCATTTCTACATCAGGTTTAGATATTATGACCTAAACCTGATGCAGACCCTTAACTCATTACTAATATCTAAGCATAATGCTATATTTAAGTACTGATATTGCTTCCGATAGACCCATTGCAATGGCAGATTTCGTATCTTCTGACATAGAAAGATAATATATATTTTGTTTGTGAATTGTCAGGAAGAACACGGTATTGTCTATCTTATGGCTCATTATATTTCCCTCATGTTTCTGAAATATAATATTTGCCATTTGAATATCCAGTGGGTTATGTGATTTTAAATATTCATTTCTAGAGTAAAATACTTCTTTAATTTTTTTACGCTTAGACGGAATAAAAGAGTTAAGAAAGGAATCTATCTCCTTGCTTAACAGAACTTTCACAAACGTACCTCCCTATAAATATTGTTTGTTGTTATTACGTTGATGCGTCTGACTACTTGCTGAAGGTGCGGCGCGCGGTTGTTTTTTTATATTAATAAATAGGAATGACGTTTCCCTTTTCATACACATTTTTATTTGTTTATGCCATGATTGACCATATAAAAATATATGATGTATGGGTATCCTATTAAAAATACAACTATAAACTCTTTTGGCTAAGACAAAAAATGAAGTAAATTTTTCCTGTTCACATTTTTTTTGTACAAAATATTCATATTGAATTGGGAATACATCATATCCTGATAATTTTCCAATTGAAAAATCATTGAAACTATTTGCATCATAAAACAAATTTTTGCGTTCGAACAAGTTAAGCGCCGTAATATTGATTCGATGGTTCTCCCACTGTGTCTTCGCTGAGTCGGACGTTATGGTAATGCCCCTCTCCTGCTCCATCCAATCCATAGTTGCAATATCCTCGTCGTGGTTTTCGCCAATCATATAATCACGACCCGTGTAGTATAGGATACGCTCCGTCAAAGTGGTCTTCCCCGCGCCGATATGCGCCATAATGCCAATATTCCTAGTTCCTTCTAGTAGAAATGTGGACTTTCCTTTTTTAAACTCGCCGATCATTACAATATTCGTAGTCAGAGACATATTTATTTTTCACCTCCGTTCTAATATTTTCTCATTACTGAGCATAAACAAAAATTAACACAATAGGTTAACTTTTGTCAAGATATTTTTATTCTATTATATGGATCATTTTCGACTCAATCCTTATTTTAATTTTTGATTCAGATTTTTATTGATTAGATAACCCTCCTGTCCTTTGTGAGTAAGGTTGAGGTCTTTTATGTGCCGTGTAGCCTATAAAAAGATAAACCGTAGAACATGGCAGTCATACCCATCGGTAGCATGTTTAGACGGAAAAGAAAAAACGGCCTACTGGCCGCTCCATTTAATTATGGTTAAGGTCTATTTCTATATGGGTAATCTTGGTGCTGATTCCTAATACCTCTGCTACAGTAGCAATTTTCTTTAAAGCGGTTTTATAAGCTTCTATATCTCCTGTCATATCATGAATAGTTTCCTCCGTGAATAACCCTTCAAGGTTGATATAAATTTCAGACTTGATTTTATCTAGCATTCTTATCTATTCCCCTAAATGTCGTAAAAAGATATTTGACCGAAATCGCCTTAATAGGGGTTTTGATATTCTCCCAGAAAAAAGGGAAACGGTTAAAATTTATGTGAAACTATAAAAATCGTGCGGTCAGCGCACCCGCAGAGTGAAAAACTGGCGGAAGTACCTTGCGGGTTCCGCTTGTCTCGTCGGTGGCTTAAGCCGCTCCAATTCCGCTACACCATGCCTTATTTGCGCTGTATGCCCATCTGTGACGCTCTGGCTGTTGGTGTAGTGTGTAACACTGTAAGCGTGGTTGTGCGTTATATACTAGCCTGTATGCCTCATGTACGGCACAGGGTAATCCCATCACATAGCGGTGCTTTGGCAGGGGAAGCGTGTCGGCACTCACGTCCATTATTCAGATACAGCGTTCTTGTGTGGCTATTGGGGCGGGGAAGTGCAGCCGTTGTTTCGATACAGGCAAGCAAACGCAGATACCCTCTAATCCGTGGTGTACGCATCTGTAGATTGTTTGGCGAGCAAATCGTCACAACGCTTCATGCATATTTTGGCGTCCTCTATAGCGGCCATCATAGAAGCACGTTGCCGCTGTACTTTCTCAATGCGCTTTTTCGCATAACCCTTTTGCAATTCAAAAAGCTCCATCAATAGTTTTTCATACGTCTTTGTATGCATACCTTTTGGTCGTGGTGGTATATACTCAATTTCATTCTCCCGTGATAAGTTTGATGTGTCTTTGAATTTCTCTTGGATAAACACCATAAGTCTCCATGCAGCCAACCGCTCGTTTTTAGTCAACTGTTGGCTTACATAATTTAAGCCGGCACACTTGCGGCATTTAAAACGCCGCTTATGTAGATACAAAAAGCGGGAGCGGCGTTCGCATTGAAGGCAAGTAAAATAGATTCGGTCTTGGCCGCCGTAGTTGTTTGTAACGGTACTGAAATATAAAGTGTCCCGGACATGCTCCCGCTCCGTTTCGCTTCCGGATACATACTCTATATTCAAATGATTTTGAAAAAGAATAACGCTGATTTGATTGCCATCCGACCAACGAACAGAGCTTTTCAGTGATTCTTTATTTTTTTGACGCATGTTCTGTATATAATTCACGAAATAGAAGCTATCAAGATTCAAGTATTCGCCTGTATTTCCTTTTCTATCATCACGACTCCAATGTCTTCCGCTTCCGAATCCTCCCAATGTTGTACACCCCAATTCCTTGTTTTTTTGCCTAAATCAATAATCAAATTATACTGCAAAACAACTCTATTGATGTACTTTTATTGGAGCGTTCCATATCATTGAATGTCCTCAACCCCATATATATCAACCCATTCAGGCATATTTGTTTGGAGCGTGGCGTGTTAGAGTTGGTGTTAGAGTTGGTTTTTGATTTTTGTTTTTTATCGGAGCGTTCCGAACGTTGTACAGCCTTAGACGCCGCATAATCACTGCATTTTATATAATCCAAAACAACATATTTTTTACGGAACGCTCCATAAAATAAAAGGAATGTTCCGTATTTTATCGGAGCGTTCCTTTAGGTGTATTTTATGAATATACTAATTGCTTCTGCTTTTTAAGTTCCTCATCGAATAGCCGAATAGCTTTTGATTCCGGTAAAACATGTTTAGAAAACAAATTCGCCTTTTCCACCTGTTTTATTTGTTTTACGTTCCGAGTGAGAATATCACAAATATCGCAGTCCAGGGTTTCGCATATTTGGTCAAGCTGTTTCAAACTGATTCTATCTGTAAGTCCATTATACAGGACATTAATGGTATTCGGTCGTATTCCGGTTTTTCTGGACAGATCCGCTTGCGACCATCGCCGCTCACCTAAACGTGTTGACAATAAAATGCTTATCATATCAATTCTTCCCTCCGATGAACTATGCCTATCTCAGCCGCCAATTCGTATAAAGCGTTGTCATTTCGGAGCAAGGAAAGACCGCTACGAATCCGGCCATAAATAGTTGATGATGCAACCCCATAATTCTTTGCTATTTGCTCACATGATTTACCAATCCAAAAATACGCCAATAATGCGCCACGTATGTTTGAGTTCTTTATCTTCCCTACAGAAACATGAAGAGCTTCCCATTGTCCTTCCGTTCCTACTTCCGACCAGTCGAGTTGTTTATCATCAGAAATGATATCGCTCAACACAGTGCCGCTCCCATCTATGAGTGGTGCATCAAGCGAAAGCGCTTTGTCAGCTGGGTTAGGTATACTTCGCCAGATATGTAGCGCAGCACGTATTTCTTTTTTTATATAATAGGCTGCATAACTTAGAAATTTATTTCCACATTGCAAATCGAATTTTTCTACTGCTCTATAGATGCCAATATATCCTGATTGAATGAGGTCTTCAAAATCAATGTAATTAAGATCGCAGACAAACGAGTAATAATGACTGGCGATATATCTCACGAATCCTTCATTAGCACTTAAAAGTTCTTTAAAGGCGCTAATGTTGCCTGATTTGATCCGCTCAATAATCGCTATGTTTGCGTCATTTTTATCAGACACAGTTTTACATGTCTGATATTTAACAACCTTGTTATCCATTGCGTACCGCCTTTCATTGCTTTTTATTATATATATATGGAGCGGCTACTGTGCCGGCACCGCTCGCGGTATATTTTCAAACGACCGTATTAAACTGGCAGCACAGCGAAGCCAGCATATTTTTGATTTCGGTTATCTCTTGAAGCAACTACCGCTCCGTTGTTATATAGTTAAGCTGGCCGGATGCCATCATGTGTGTTACAAAACGCTTATCTTGGGTATCACCTTTTCATTGCCTAAAATCATAACCCTCTGTCTTTAAACCTAACGCCACTCCAACGGCAATCAGTTTGTTAATGCCTTTGGTGTATTCGTCATAGTCATATGACATCTTATTTATGCTTATCTCTGCATACAACGCTTGTATTTCTGCCAATATATCCTTATATAGCTTTTCTAGCATGAATGACTTTTTATCCATGTATGACCGCCTTTCTTCGTTCATATTTGTTTGCCGTTTTATATGCACTTCCTCAATGCGTAAGCGTTGAGGTATGTTATTTACTAAATCTTAAATGATTAAAGTCAAATTCTTAAATAAATAAAATTCTTATATACGTGGGCAAAATTTGAGCCTTTGCCTAGGGTCAAATTTTTACCATTGCCCAAAGGCTCATTTTTTTACCTCTGCTTATAGCAAAGGGTCAAAATTTTACCTTTGCTTATTTAAGTATCCGATATGCTGTAAAGTGCTTTTCACTCTTTTTCTTAGTTTCCCTGTTAATAAAATGTGTCTGCCATGTCTGTATTAAGTCTGTTGCGGCTAATTCCTTTTTGGCTCTTTTAAGTGTCGGTAGACTAAACCCTGTGTCTTCGCATAAATCTGTGTTTGAACGGTAGAAGAAATTTTCCTTTTCGCCAGTGTACCGTTGCTCAAGCTCTTTGAGTACTACATACAACCATTTAGCATTTTGAGAAAGGCTTTTATATGGCTCGTTGTTAAAGATTAGCCGGGATAATTGAAGATAATAAACATTCCCGTGTTTCAATGGCTGAACGCTCCTTCCTTTACATCTGCGTCCCGCTAATAATCTTCCTGACTATTGATTTCGTTTGTCGTGGCGTATCATTATTGATTTGATTCGGTGGGTAGGCTATACTTGATTTGCAAGTGTGGGTATAGCTTTTACCCTCCCGGCCTGTATCTCTGTTGGTAGCTTTGATATAGGCCTTTTATATTCCCTCTTTGCTAAAAATTGCGGAGCTATCTGCCGTTTTTTCTTCGCTTACATCCTCGGTGATATCTTGTATTCCTTTTGGCCGTCTCCCCATTCTATAAGGGTGTAGGGTACAGTTTTTAGCGGGGCATAGCCTCACTTCAAGCGGTGAAGCACAACAGCAGTCAAGGCATTTTGCCCGTATTGCCTTTATAGGCGTTAATATGTTCATGATACCTCCTCCTTTCTTAGTCAAAATATTTCGGGTTATTGATTCCATCACAAACGCAAGCATGATTTAATTGCATATACTCGGCTTCGGTTATGGCTTCCAGTTCCCGCGCCATTGTGATACGCCCGTAAACATGGTATAGAGATTGCCGCTTGAATACTGCCGTCTTTGCGTATTTGATTTCTTTCATGAGCTTGTCAAACATAGTGCAACTCCTTTCTTATATGGCTAATGCTATCCGCATTCCGTAGCGCTGCCCATCGAACCAGCCGCCCACTATGCCGTTAAGCTTCGCATTAATCGCTGCACCCTTATCAATAATCGGCGCAAGCATTTTGGATAATTCAGACGGTACATATCCAACAACATAAGAACCTTTACCCTCTACCGTTGCCATAACAGCTATTGCGCTGCTGTCGTATTGGTTAGCGTTCTCCCGAACGAGCTGGACGCTGATTTGCTCCGGCCTGTAATGAGTAAGCCTTTCCAGAGCGGCAGGGCGTTTCCCAAAACTTACGCCGGATACTTTAGATATAACGCTTTTTGCCAACGTCCATGCCTTTCTGAACGCTTCAGACTTCGTAAAGCCCTTTTTTACTAATTCATTTGCCGCCTTGCAGATGTTTGATTTGTTGTACATGGTATTAACCTCCCTTTACTCGTTGCGATCTCCCGCCTTGTTTGTTTTACTGTAGTTTCATTATACACTCCAGTGCAACATATGTCAACACTTAAATAAATATAATTATTTATTATTGCATAATTTGTTTTGTTATAGTATGATAAAACACAAACAAAGGAGATGACACTATGAGCATAGAAGAAATTCGCAATGAAATAAAATCCTATATAGCAATGAGCGGTTGGACATTAACCGACATAGTAAAAGAGATGAATCTGACACGCTCGGACACAGAACAAACAACCACACAGAACATATCAAACAAGCTAACGCGGGGAACAATTAAATACAGTGAATGTAAAGAAATAGCTCGTATTATTGGTTTTACAATTAAATGGGATAAGGACGGCGGGGGAAAATGAATGAACTGAAAATAATCAGCCGGACAAAATTTGAAAGTGTTTCTCTTGATATTTACGGAGATAACAACACATTTTATATGACGCGGGAACAGGCCGGACAGGCTCTTGAATATGCAAACCCCGGAATGTCGATAGGCAACATACACAAGCGGCATAGAGATAGACTTGATGGACTTTCAACTTATATCAAACTGATAAATGTTGAGGGCGGGCGGATGGTTGAGCGAGAAACGATTGTTTATACTCTTAAAGGCGTGATGGAGCTGTGCCGCCATAGCCACCAACGCAAAGCGGACGCTTTTATGGACTTTACATGGGACATTATGGAGCGGCTTTTACGTGGCGAAACAATAAGACTATCCCCGACTTCCACCGACTACTTAGAAGCCTGCGGCGTGGTAAAGCCCTCTAAAGAAATATCAGACATAGAAGTCACTAAACAATTATTACAAGCCATTCAAGAGGCTTTGGAGAGCGGCGAATACTACCTGATACGCAAACAAAGTAGATATAGACGAAATGACAGCACTTTGCTTGGGCTGTATGATGACACATACATAACCGTTATAGCTCCCATAGCTGGAGAGATATATGCTCGTTCAGTAGGAGATACACGCTCCATTAAGACGATAAATCAGCACATCGCCGTCGCCCTCACAAATACCGGGACAATGGAACCGCGTAAAAGAAGTTATGCCGGGCGCAACGTCGGTGATGGTAACAAAAAGCGATCCTGTTTTCGAATTATTATACAATCGGCAAACGCTATAAGCGGATTCACCGCTCCGGCATTACTAACAGCGAAAGGTTGATATAAATACATGACTACTAAAGATTGGGTTTTGTTAATAATACCTATTGTTTTTAACGGTATATTCCTCTATTCATGGCAGAAAAGACTTGAATATAGACTACAAAATAAACTGCAAAAACAACGAGATATAGACATAAATATTCATAATGAACTAACAGCACATTAAGGAAACGCCCCACTGCGCTATGCGCTTCCAACGTGAAATAGCGAACACTATAAGCGGTTTCAATGCTCCGGCGTTATTGCCTTTAGCAGGGAATTGAAAACGAACAACAAAACAAGAAAGGGGATTAGTGGCTTATTCAGCGACTATCGGCTAAAGCCGGTAGATTGGGTTGCGCCTGAAAGGCACTAGCCACCTAAATGCGGTGGTTTTGCACCTAAAAATTGGAAAGAAAGGGGTGTGCATATGTCGTTAGGTTTTTTTGATATTCAATCGCTAGTCGGTTTATCAGCCAAAGATGGATATGATTTCATAAAGGAAAAAATGAAGAAAGTGGATTCTGATTTTAATGCTTTTTTAGGTGGACTAAAAAAAATTATTAAAGCTGCCTGTAACGAATACAGAATGGAAGTTGAGACGCGTCATCCGTATAGAATTGATTTGCCCGAAACTTATGACGATCATATTTGTAGTTATATTATTAAGAATTTAAAAAACGACCAGTCAGTCAGACTAAATGAGTTGCCGCTGCCCGATGATGATGAAATGCCACCTTTAAATAAGGGACGTTTTTTTTTCATTCTGGAAGAAAAATTGATATTTTCTTTTGAATATTACATTAGAAGCTTCATTGGACGCACCGACGAGTCATTAAAAAAAATAAATGGGGGTATTGCATACACAAATAAGAATATTTTAGATGTGAGTAAAAAAGTTGATAAGATAAATAAAAGCGTTTCACAGTTAACCTCAGCAGTTCGCCCTGAATGTCACTTCTTAACAACACCACCTCCCAGAGTGAGCAAGGAATTTTTACATAGAGATTCATTTATTGATGAGATATGCAAAGCAATCAATACGGAAAGCAAAATACTACTTGTGAACGGTTTAGGCGGTATTGGCAAAACATCGGTTGCAAAGGCATTGTTTCATAAGCTAGAAGATAGTTACACCTATGTGGCATGGGTTGAATATAACGGAAACTTGAAACAAAGCATGTTGACGTCAGTGAAGCCTTTATCAATGAAGCTGGAAAAATTATTTGAGGATATGACTATATCAGATGAAAGAAAATATGGAGCGATAAAGGACTTTTTGGATGAAAGCCGTGACACTTTATTAATAATTGATAACGTATCAAAAACTGATATTGACGATAAAGAACTTCAATGGCTTGAAACCATGAAAAAATACGGTAATATTAACATCTCGCATAAATGAAATCGGAACATTTGAATCATATCTGGTAGATTCTTTAGGTCAGTCTGAATGTATAGACATTTTTTACGGCTATTACAAAGGCGATAAAAGCAAAAAATTTATTGAAACAGTAAAAAACCTTGTTGAATTGGCAAATAAGCATACCCTTACTGTGGAACTGTTAGCAAAGGCTGCTAACAGGCCGGGAACCATATTGAACGATTACTACAATGATTTAGTTGAAAAAGGATTCGGATATTCAGATTTTAAATTTGAAACCCAACACACACGGGAAAAATATACATCTGTGGATCATATAAAAATATTATACGATTTAATAGGCATTAACCCAGAACAAGAAAACATATTGAAAAACTTTGCAGTAATGCCAAGTATCGAAATACCATTTGAGGTTGAAAATGGTTGGATGCGGACGTTAATGATTTAGCCGATTTAGTAAATTTGGGTTGGTTGCATGAAATGAATAACGGTTACTATATGCATCCAATAATAAAAGAGTCTATACTGCTGAAATCAGAAATTAAGTTTACTGAGTGCGAGAAGATAATAAACTATATGGCTTCTTATGATTATAATTATGATAATCAAACCGAATTTACTAGTAAAGTTAGAGTATTACTAAATATTGATGATACGTTTTTTTATTATTTTAAGAGAGAAGAGTCTAAGTTTTTTTAAATTCTGTGCTGAACTTGGAGTCATTTATCTTTACGCGAGTGATTATGAAAAGGCATTGGAGTTTTTGAATAAAGCTCTAGTTGTGAGTGAGAAGATAAATGGAACTGAAAGCTATGAAACGGCGATTGCTTATAGCCAAATTGGAAATGCATACGAATGGCTAGGTGAATTTGAAAAGGCATTGGAGTTTTTTAATAAAGCTCTAGTTATAAATGAGAAGATAAATGGAACTGAACACCATGAAACAGCGATTGCTTATAGCCAAATTGGAAATGCATACGAATGGCTAGGTGAATTTGAAAAGGCATTGGAGTTTTTAATAAAGCTCTAGTTATAAATGAGAAGATAAATGGAACTGAACACCATGAAACAGCGGTTATTTATAGTTATATTGGAAGTATATACAACAATCTAGGCGAATTTGAAAAGGCATTGGAGTATCTTAATAAAGCATTAGCTGTATGGGAAAAGGTTTGTGGAACACAAAACTTTCGGACAATAGAAACCTATAAGGATATTTCATCTGTCTATTTCCGCCAAGGCAATTACCAAAAAACAACAGAGTTTTATAATAAATCTATGGAAAAACTAATTAGTATGGAAGATATGTTTAAAACAGAATATTGTAGCACTGTTGGACTTACTTATGACGAACAAGGCGAAAATGTAACACTGCTTAAGTTTCTTGTTTGGCTCCGATAGACGTGGAACAATCAACTACGATAAAAGTAATTAGACACTGTCTACATGAGATATATGATATAATAGTGAAAAATGAAAGAGGTATTCACTATGGAAGCAGATTATCACAGACACGATATATAAGACGATGTTTGGTCAAAACTTGAACCTCATCTGCCCGGGCAACGTGGGCAATGGGGAGGTATTGCGCAAGATAATCGCAGGTTCATCAATGCTGTATTCTGGGTGCTGAGAACCGGTGCTCCTTGGCGCGACCTACCTCCAGACTACGGCAAATGGGGATCGGTTCATCAAAGGTTCAGGCGCTGGCGGGACAGCGGGTTCTGGGAAGCCATTTTGTATATTATTATCGATATTAAAGCCGACAACCTCGAATGGCTCATGATAGACGCCACTCATTGCAAAGTCCATCCTCATGCAGCCGGAGCTGTCGGCGGTAACTAGGACATGGAACGCACAAAAGGGGGCTCAACACCAAAATACATTTGGCCGTGGATGAGACTGGTATGCCGGTCGGATGTATTGTCACAGCAGGTACCGTTGCTGATTGTACAAAAGCTGTTGAATTGTTGGGAGGCTTGAAAGCCGATAAACTCTTTGCTGACAGAGCTTATGATACCAATGAAATCCTTGATTTTGCCGAACTTCGAGGCATGGAAGCGGTTATTCCTCCAAAGAAAAACCGAATAGAACTGTGTGATTATGATAAGGAGTTGTATAAGCTGCGCCATCTTGTGGAGAACGCTATCCTGCATCTCAAGCAATGGAGAGGCGTCGCTACCGATATGCCAAAAACACTACTTCATTCTTGGCTATTGTACATATTGCCTGTATGCATCTTTGGTTACGCCGTAAACTCGTGTAGACAGTTTTCTAATATATCAATCTTAAAAATAAGGAATAAAATTTATAAAGACACTTTCACTATGCAGCGTCTTTTTTTAATGCATAGTAGATCGTCAGAGTAGCCGAAAGTTATCGCCCCCGCTCCGGTCTGCATGACGGACAACGATATAGTAGCCCTTTATTTACAGGCCATAAGCGGGGCAGCATCAAGCGGGGAATATTACTTGATACCATATTACGCCCGCAAGCATCCAGATGGCGGCATATTGCTTGGCACGTACACCAACGATATAATAACGCTTATATCATCACGCGTTGGGGCTATATATGCCCGCGCTGCCGGTGATATTCGCCATATAAATAAAATATACAAAGATTTAACAGGCGCATTACTCCACTCAGGCATAATGATGGAACGTACAGAGGATTTGAAAAGGTCAATAGGTGGCGTATGCTGTTGCGTCGTCCGGATTATCCGTCCAAAAATAAACGCCATAGCGGGACGTTCCTTGCCTTTGCTGGTGGCGAATTAATCTTTGTCTATACCTTTTATAAATTAATTTTAAAAAATATTTATTTTTTGATTGTAATATTCCAATGTTCTGTATATAATAATGATAGAGGTTCTTTTTCAGTTTACCTGGCTAAATAAAAAACTGATAGGTGGTGGGGTTCTTTTTCGGTTTACCCGGCCAAATAAAAAACCGATAAGCGATGATTTAATGGGGCGACATTCGATGTCGCCCTTTCTTCTTGGGGGATAGCTTTATGGATATTGACTTTAACATATTTAAAATCAATGGCTCTTTTTTTACGGACAACCCCGCCTTGGTTGCCGAAGCTGATTTAAAGGGTGATAGGGTATACTTAGGTGTTGTTATAAATATTAACGGCAATAATTGTTTTGTTCCGTTTGAAACAAATTTAAAAGATAATGAAAAGCTTAAACAATATTCTCAATGGCCTGTTCCTAGTTCGACAAGGCTAAATGCAGGGCTTAACTTTGAAAAATGCCTCATAATAAATGATTTTAAGTATTTACAACCAATCCCAAACCCCCAAATTGCAAGCTCTCAAAAAAAGGGAAATAAATAATAATAAAACATCTATAAAAAGCAAAATTAAATAGATATATAGCAAGTTATATAACGGCTTATAACAAGGATAGACACTTAAAGGAATTTATTTTTAAATTTACAACGCTTCATTGTTTTCATGAAGAATTAGGACTATCACCTAAAGAAAAAAGGAACAAGGGGGGCAGTCAAGTCCATCAGCTAACAATCCGACATAAGGACATATATCGAATATATGGTAGACGGCATAGACAAGGAAAAATAATTTCGCCTATAAGATTATATAGTTTAAAGAGCTTCAGCTCGTTAATAGAGTTTAAGGAAGCCGTCATTTATGGCGGCCTTCGTGTTTTATAACTTTATCCCTTGCGGGTCATACAAAAAAGATATACCGTTTACGGGTCAAAAGCGGGTTGCGTAACAGCAGTCCGCTTTACTTTTTTATCAGTAAACACCCCTCAAGACTTATTGTCTTTAAAAGAGAATCTCTACAGATCCCTTTAATAACTGTATCGTTTTGGTACGTTTTACGCCGCTTATTTTACTATGTAGCGCGTTCTAATTAAGAGGATAAGTTTTTTTTACTTTGACATTATAAATGCTCGTAGAGGGGCTATTTTGCTACTTGCAATTCGGATGCTGGAGCAGACTACAACCAATACCGAAAAAGTTTTTCGGTAAGGCAAAAAATTAAGGGTTTGACTTCTATTATTCACAGACTTCAAACCTTTCTAATGCGCAATTTTATTGGAGACAAGTGTCTTTTCCTATAGGTTTAAGTTGTCGGCACTTGGCCTATTAGCATCACAGCAAGCGTTTCTTCCATTATGACTCATTGGAATCGTTTATATCTTCAACAAGGCCGATTTCTTTATCCCATTTTCCAGTACGAATTGGGATATCAAAAGCAAACATACATCCATATCCATGCCACATGGTTTCTTTAAATTGTCCCCTATATGAAAATTCTCCATTGCAAGAACAACTACCATGGCCATTAATAACAATAGTGTTATCAATATCAACCATTTCACCCATATATCGGCACGACCTTTTTTCGAATTTTGCGCAACAGACCTAAAAACACATACTGCATTTGTTTTTTCGTAAACACCACAGTATGTGTTTTGAGTAGTACCCCATTCTCTAGCACAATATGTACCCCCATCTGTTGATGTTAAAATGCCAAAACCTTTTCGTATACCATCTTCCCATTGGCCGGAATATTTAATTTTCCCTTTATTAAAGCTTTCAACTCCATACCCATGTGGCAGATCATTATAAATTTCTCCGCCATATATTCGATCATTGACTTCATCAATTATATATTTATGATTTTCGTCATTTTCTATCTGTTGCCTTGCTATTTCAAAGGCAATTGTAGCTTTTTCAGAGGATTCTAGTGCTTTTATCTCTATTTCAATTGAATTTCTTTCAGCAATCTCAGATAATTTAACTGAATTGTCTACAATTAGCTTAAGATGTAAATTAATTCTACTGCTTTTGTAACCTGTCTCAAATGGATTTTTATATAAATATTTTTTAGGTTCAAATACGAACAAGTCATCAATAGATAAGCTGAAGTAATCACAAAAAGCATAAACCACAACAAGCGGAACATCTCGAATGCCTTTTTGATACATAGTAAAGAGACTTTGTGAAATCCCTAATTTATATTTTTTTTCAAAGCGATCCAAAAAATCTTTAGTTGTTATACTGCCGTGTTGAGATCTAAAGTCTAATATTTTTTTCATATTTGATGCGATAATATAACTTGCATTTCTTTCTGCCTTATGTAGTCTTTCTCCGTTCATCTTATAGTTAATATCATACAGTTGTTCAATGTCTATAGGAACACGAGACAAGGCATTTTTTTTTCAAATTGATTAAATCGCTCATAACGAGAACCTCCAATTATTTAATCTGTATTTTGTGAATTGTTTTTTACAAATCTAATTGTCCAATGTCATTTATTGTAAATTAATTTTTTCATTTTTTCAATCACTGTAAGCTCTCGAACGATAGAGTAAAGAAATATTTTCCAGTAATGTAAAGTATCTAATTATTTCGCTAAAATATATAAAGATTATAATACTATTAAAGGAGGCGAAACAAATGAACCATTACGATAATGTACCACCAGTAAATGAAAGCGTTTTAACGCCAAAGAACGAACAATACACAAAAAACAACCGCGATGACATACACACAATACCATATCAATCCGGCATTGTTTTAAAAGGATAAGCAGGAGTGAATGGGCGTTTTAACGCACATAAATCGATTTATTATCCACAGCTTGATTTTTACAACATGAAGTCCGGAGGTAGTCTAACGATATTGGAAAACTTTAAAACAATCCAGCAAACAACTGAAGTAACTTGGGCCCAGCCTGTCTTATTATGTTACTTGAATACTATGGGCTGTATGATGGACAATCTGATAGGGAGTTGTATGAGCTCAGGAAAAATAAAGATAGACGAGAAACAATGCTAAGAGACATGATATATATGCTCAAGAGTCTTGGTGAGTGGGAAATCTATTCTACCTATGATTTGGAAGATCCTACTAAAGTGCCAAAAGATCTAATAATAAAAAACCTGAAAGAAAACAAACCTATAATATTTGGGGACAACGACTGGGGAGGTCACTGGCGTATTATTATCGGTTACGATGATATGGGGGACAATATTGAAGCTAATGACGTGTTGATTGTTGCTGATCCATATGACACTACAGACCATTGCCAAGACGGGTATACAGTTATTCCATTTCAGAGATTA
>JALQSN010000653.1:0-28210 GCA_023690525.1 Holotrichia oblita | reverse complement strand
TGGGTTACTCCGGCAGGGGAGGGATATAGTGGGTAAGAGGATATTATATTTTGAAGGTGCTGGATGGGAAGAAGCCGATTCTAGCAAAGCGACAGATGTAGGTAATTGTAGAATAAGGACTGTCTTTACAAACAACAAAGAGGAGTCAATATACCTAGAATTGAGTTGTACAGAAGTCGGCAAACGTTCTCAACGTATTAAACATCTAACATATGCTGGCTTTGTGACAGATTGTTTTTTCGTTACAGGTGACGATGATGATTGCAATAAACACGGAATTGTAAACAGAAACTCCGTTGTTTTCGAGTATAACCGAGAAAATATACTTAGCTATGTTAATTCTCTTGGTTGCGATTTTGATGAAGTAATTACGCTGCCATATTTGGCAGGATATCATGTACATTCTGAACATGGTGGGTACAATTACGGCGATAAGTTCATGTATGATGAGGGTTTACTACTTCGCTGCAAGCGATTATCAGATATTATTGCTAAATTTAGAAAAATCGGAGGGTAAAGAATTTCCAAACCATTCTACTGGGTCGATGAAGATAACCCAGATATATTGCACTTGCTCAGGCATTTTAACGGCTATAACAGGCATTGGATAATTGATGTGACCGCCGAAAATTGGATAGGCACAGTTACTCGGACGCCTCTCTACAGCCCAGGGAAATGGGGCATAGCAGAGTAATCATAACCACGATAACCACGGAAAAAACTAACCTTACAAAATGCACTAATAACCATACAGGAGAGCATTTATGATACCAAAGAATATGATGGAAGAAAAACTGGAGCAGATGGCGGCGAGGCAGACCGTTAAATATGGACGATACATTTAATTTCGGCTGTATGGGTTGCGGACGCTGTTGCTACGGGCATTACGACATTTTGCTATCGGGTCACGACCTATTCCGCATGGCAAGGCACTTACAAATACCGATTGAAGACGTAATCGACAAGTATTGTATCGTATCGGTAGGCGGTTCATCACGCTTGCCAGTCGTTACACTTCTGCACAGAGACTGGACGGGGCTTGCCCACTATTAAACGGCACTAAATGCCTAGTCCACCAAGCAAAGCCTGATACCTGCGCTATCTATCCGCTAGGCAGAATGGCAGACTCGCATAACAAAAACGTGCAATACATATTGCAGGACAAAAAGGCATTGCCGCCCGGATGCAACCACACGTATAAGAAACATACTCTAAGAGAATGGCTATCCGAATTTAACATTGATGAAAACGACCCGAATATTCTTGCATGGTATGAGGCTATATTCGCCATACTGGATACACCGTTTATGGGGGTATTCATAGAGCGGTTTAATACATTCACAGAAAACACAATCCAAGCAATAATCGGGGCATTAATGAACATGCTATATCTCAGGTTTGACATGGACAAGCCCTACAGCGACAAACTTAAACATAACGTGAAATATATAGAACATACATTTGCAGAGCTGTACGGCGCATTTAACTCGACATTTTCATAATATTTATAGCCCCTACAGAGCCGTTAATAACAGACTAAAAAGGTCGTCTAATCACGGTTAGACGATCTTTTTCCATGCTCAAAATATTTTTAGTTTTCGCGCCAAAAACCGACTCCATCGCCACATGATACTTACAAGATGTGTTTCTGTTTCTTCTCAGGTGATTTATACCCACTTAGGATAAGCAGAATAGCGCTCTTGTCAAATATATTTTTGAGGAGAGATGTAACATATTACCACGATAATTAACAGCACCGATAGCAATCCCGAACGTCTTTATTACACAGTCAACGATATTCACAAAATGCAGATTATACCGCTGGAAAAACAAGCTCTACGACCTCACTTCATAGGGCAGACTTTCCTAAGGTTAAATTCGGGCGGAAAACCTTGATCCAGTGGATGGTCTGCACGAATGGGTGCGTAGCAAATGGAGGGATGTAGCATCGCTGTATCAATAATCGTTGCAATTGGGGCGTTGGAACGCCACCAGATTTTACCATAGGAGGGTATTACAATGGCAGGTAAACGAGATAATAATGCAGGCTCAATATCCAAACGGGATAATAAGTGGCGCGCTCAGATATCTACTGGGCGTAATCCTGAAACAGGTAAGTTAATCAGAACCAGTAAGACTTTTACGACTAAGGCAGATGCACAAAATGGATTACGGAGCAAACAGGCGCATTAAACACAGGTAATTACATTGCACCTAGCAATTACACCGTAAAGACATGGTGCAACGAATGGCTAAACTGTGTACAAGCAGAACATAAACCTAACACCAGAGACAGCTACGATTACGTTCTCACATTTGTCTATCCAAATATAGGTAATATTCCGATTCAAAAATTAACCGTACTACAGGTACAGAAGCTTATTAACGGCATGAGAGACAATGAGTATCTTCCCGAACGGCGGCATATACCGTCACTACTTTAAAGAGCGCATTCAAAAAAGCTGTGGATATAGACCTTATACCTAAAAACGTGATTAACGCCGTAGAGAAGCCGAAAGTGGTATCCAAGGAGGCACGGTATCTTGAACTCGAAGAGCGATTCAAGCTCATAGAAGCTTGCCTCCAAAGAACGTATCGGAGCAGCGTATATCTTAACATTGTTCGCAGGATTACGCAGAGGCGAGTGTCTGGGTTTACGATGGTGCGATATTAACTTTACTGATGGCTACATAAGTATTTCGCAGTCTTTAACACGGGTCAGCAAGCAACACGACGACGGCAGCAAATCCAAAACTGAAATAAATATCGGGACACCGAAAATAGATACTTCGGTTCGCGATATCCCAATTCCACCGTTCGTTATGCGGGTATTGACTGCCTATAAAGCTATGATTGACAATGAGCAGAAATTGGCAGGTAAGCTATACACATATACAGGTTTAGCATTCTGCACCGAATTAGGTGGGCATATCGAGCCGCGTAACTTTGAGCGTAAGTTTAAATCTATTCTTCATAAGGCTGGCATTGATGACATTAACCTGCATGGGCTTCGCCATACTTACGCCACAATGTTATACGAGTTGCAAATAAATCATTTACTCGTTGAAGTCTATATGGGGCATAGTAACCCAAGCATGAACGCCCATTATACCCACCTGTCAAAAGAGGAAAAGCGAAAGGGTTCCGATAAGGCGAAGAAAAAATACGGTCACTCCGTCCCAGAGAGCCCTGAGTAGGTTGCACCAAATTACACCAAAACACTAAAATTTAATAAAAAATAAGGCTCTCGGATAGTCTCCAAGAGCCTTATTTTTTACTATATGGAGCATACGAGACTCGAACTCATGACCCCCACTGCCAGTGTGGTGCGCTCTCAACTGCGCTAATGCCCCGTATTTAAGCTATGTTCTCGCATAGGAGAGCCATAGCGATAATGAACTTATGAATGCCATTCAAGCACTCTCCCAACCGAACCATGCCCATCGGATCTTGGAAATCATAACAATATTTGGGGATTTTTTACTGCCGTTATTTTGTTGCCAATTGAGGGTCATACAGAGACTAATTCGTGCTCCCAACTGCGCTGATGCCACTTATGATAACGGCTGTTTCTAATCATAATTTTTTTATTTCTTTGCACCAGGTCTAAAACCACCGCCTTTAGCAGTTTCTTTTTTTTTTTTGCTTTTGAGCAACTTATACATTAGCCGCCTTTCAGGCGGTCACGATTCTACCGGCGTTAGCCGATAGTCGTTTAATAGTCCGGTCATTTTGCCGCTTGGTTCTTTTATTGCACATCCTCCTCTATGTATGATAAACCCAATCACATCATATAGAAATTAACAACACTGTGCGAGTAAGGATTTATACTTTTCATTCTTAAATTAATTTCTTTTGTTACTTGAGTAATGTTCTATAAGCTAAGCAGCCTACACTTACTAATTAGCAGTTTAACACAGCGCAATTATATTGTCAAGCTTGCCACGGGGTGCAACAATAAAACACGGCAAAGAAATTTGAGCCATTAAATTCCATGATATAATAAAGCATGGAAAAATTAAAATTGGTAGAGTATTTTAACAATGTAGGTACAACACGGGAATACAGCGGTTACATACATAGCGTAGGGAGGACGCTGACAATCGTGATATTGGGTTCCTTGTGCGGATTGGACAACATCGAAGAAATACATCAGTGGGCAGTATCTCCACGCGTAAAGGACTTCTTAAAAGAACATTTTGCAATTTATACAATACCAACATGCCGTTGGATAAAAACATTAATGTCAATCATAACCCCTGAATCTTTAAATAACCGGTTTACAAGTTGGGCAACAACGCTGCTGCCCACTGCCCTTGATGACCTAACCATAGCATTTGACGGAAAGACAATTTGTTCAACCGGAAAGATGAGCGAATATGACAAGCCCTTGCATATTTTAAGTGCTTATTTGTGCGAACTTGGTCTGACCCTTAGTCAAAAAACTGTGAGCGAAAAAAGCAATGAAATACCTGCGATGCGTGAATTACTGGAGTTGATTGATATTCATGGCTGCATAATTGTTGCAGATGCGCTTCATTGTCAAACAGAGACAGCCGAAGCCATAATAAAAGGCGGTGGAGACTATTTGCTTAACGTAAAGGGTAATCAAGAAACGCTTGAAAAAGATATTGAAGATTTCGTTCAAGACGATAATCTCCGATCTATAATGGATTCAAAGTCTTCCGTTGAAAAAAATGGTGGGCGGATTGAATATAGAAGAGCATTCGTATCCCATGATGTTAGTTGGATGGAAAGTCATTTGCCAAAATGGGTGTGTTTGTCGTGTTTTGGTGCAATAAATAGACGCTTCACAGTTAATGGAGAGACCACTAACGAGTGTCATTACTATCTCTCAAGCCGTAAGTTAAGTCCAGAAGAACTGTTGAAGTATGCCAGAAATGAGTGGGCGGTTGAGTCAATGCATTGGCTTCTGGATGAATATTGAAAAAACTGAAAGCATGTGTATACTAAAGAAGAAGGTCGAAATTAAACACAAGCTTTCACTACATCTAGCCAATGATTACTCTCATCTTTAGCACGCAGAGTAAGTAAAGCTTGGGCACCAACGACGTCCCAACGCATACCGGCACGCTTTAAGCGTTGCTGTACAATAGTTTTGTGGGTACTCTCAATCGCACCGCTGCCCACAAAATATCCGCAGGCACGATACAATGGATAGTTCATTTTTGAGCGGTTGTTTTCAATATAAACCCTCAAGTTGGGGATATTGGATGGAAGATCATTAACCATCGGGATACAGGAAAGAGCTTCGTCGACAGCATAATGATTTTCAATTTTATCAATAATAGTATCGGCTAAAACAGCCGCTTTTGCGGCATCCGATGCAATATACTTCGAAAAGGAATAGACGTTTTCTTTGAAATGGTACAGGTCGAGAATTTGCACCGCATCTGGAAATAATTCGTCGCACATGTTGCGAATCCATGCGGCTCCATCCGCTATGATTACGGTATCTTTGTATTTACCGTATCCTGCGGCTACAGCAGCATGAAATGTGTATTTTTTAAATGCTTGGCTCGAACCAATTAATGGGGATATCTCTTTGTGTGTGATGATATTGCCCCCATCTTTCCGTTTCACCATATCCTTGCTCGAAAAAGCGATAACGGTTTTATTTTCGCGCCAAGTGGAACCATTTTCGTCCTTTACGCGCGTATTAACGGCCGCACCGTCCGGCATTATGTATACTGTGCCCGGTTTTTTTGCTTCTAAATCAACATTCTGTATATTTGAAAGCAACTGTTCTGCTTCCAATGTATCCTGTTCAAACACCCGTGTACCTATATTCTCAGTTATTTCTCGAATGGTTTCACGATTTATCTCAATACCATATACCCGTTTTAGAACTTCCTCAGCCTTGGAAAATGACATTTGATTTTGGGCAAAAAATACCGCTTCCATTTTTACCGCCTTTGTCAGTTTGTATGTAAGGCGGTCTAAACCATACGCCGCATCACTTGGAAATTCCCCATATCCGCAGTTCCTACAGTACCAGTAAGGGCGTCGGTAGGTTATTTCTCCATACATTGTTTTTATGGTTATACACCTTTCTTCGTCCCAAAGTCTTAACGCTTTTTGGCATGATGGGCATGTTTTTTTTTACACCCATGTTCTTCTGGCTCTGTTTTGAGCAATTCTTCTGAGGTTGCTATCAGTACTTCTTTGGCGTCTGCTATCCCTTTTCCCAACAAGTCTTCTATTTCATCTACACTTATCGTATTGCTCCTTTTTTTATCTTTAAACCGTTCAAAGTACAAATCTACTTTCTTGGCATATTCTTCTTTCATTTCTTGTTTTATCTTATCTATATTTTGCATCTTGGAATCCCCCTTTTTTAGTTGATTCCTTTTTACTGCCTTTTGCTTTTTTTGTCAATTCTTGTTTCTGCTATATTCAACTTCTTCAGTTCTCGAAATTTCTTTATTCGTCTGAATAGAAATAATTCCATAAGATTGAATGCTGTTATTATAAACATCAATACTTTTTCATCGGCACCTTCTCCATGAACATAGCAATGGTCTGCGTGAAAATATGTTTTAAGCATACGAAAACCATTGTTTTCAATCTCCCAACGTTTTCGCATAATGAGCCATACCGTATGTGCTGATACCCCTTTGCTCAAAGTAGTGATACACCACATTTCACGCCTTTGTTCTTTTCCGCTTTTTTTGGACTTCCAGTATTCTACAAACTTTAAGAAGCGGATGTTTTCCGGTGTACCCACCATATGGAATTTATCTTCATCCCATACCTCTACTCGTCTGTTTGTGTCATGAAACTCTTCATCACATGGACGGCGTTTGAACAGTCCGAGTGCATCCTGTACAATATTCAACCTCTCATTCTTTGCACGAATTACCACATCCATGCCAATCCCTTTAACCAGGTTTATAAATGGAGCATTCATATATAATGCGTCTGCCACAATTACATCCGCAAAGTGGTGATGGCGTTTGCGAAGTTCAGTTAACAACCGCTTTACAGCTGTCATCTCCCCTTCATCCTTTTGGGAGTTGTCTTGCTTGGGCTTTAACATTTCTATTCCGAGCACTATATGCGGATCACACCCGACCGTCATACATGCCACCGCTTTGTGAAAATATTCAGTCTCATCGCCAATCTGTCGTGTCAGACAATCTTCGCAATACTTTAACCGGCTTTTAAATACCTCCACTCCATCAACCGCAGCGACACGAAGTCCGTTGATTGTATTCTCACGTAATACTTTATTCTCGATAAGTTTGTCAATTACGCTGTCAACCAGGTTTCGCACATCCTCAATTCGCATCATTTTTACAATATCTCGTAACGCATCTATTTTCGGTAGACGTGTGCCTTTTTTGAAGAGATGCCCAAAGCGTGTTTTACTCTCCTCTACCCAGAACTGCATTTCATAGAAACTGCTTACCCGGAATGCAAATGCGAAGATTAACATATACGCGCTAGTCGTAAGCTTTATACTGCGGCGCTTTCTATAGTCTTTGATTTGATGCACCAATTTTCCAATCTTATAAACTTTGTGGATATATACCATGAATTGACTTAAGACAGTGTCTTCATTATCTTTCATCCCCTTTCTCCTTTTTTCTTTATTATAACATACTCCCTTCTTTTCTTGAATTTTCTCTCCTTAAAAAAACGGATTTTCCATGTTTTTCTTAATACCCTTTCTTTCCTTGTTATTTCAGGCTTTCTATGAATTGATTTTTCTAAAATCGAAACTTCACCAATTAAACGACATAGTAGTGTATGCAAATGAAAGAAAAGATTTTTTTGCTGAGTACTTCAACATAACCAAGATACCATCGAAACCAACATTCAGTCGGGTATTGAATATGATAAAAGCCGAAGCAATAGTAAAAGTAATAGTAGAAATTATGAAAGAGCAGACATCGTACCTAGGTGAGATCATCTCCTTCGACGGTAAAGCCATACGAAGTACATCCGAAAAAGGCAAACCACATACAGCTTTACAGATATTAACGGCCTACATGGTTGAAAGTGGTGTAGTGTTAGCACAAGAATCCATCCACGAAAAAACGAACGAAATCCCCATTATGCAAGATATGTTGGACTATATAGATGTAAAAGAAAAAATCATTACAGCAGACGCCATGCACTGTCAGAGAGAGACTTGTGCAAAAATAGTAGATAACGAGCATGATGGTAACTATGTCATTGGTCTGAAGGGAAATCAAGGAACCCTTCATGATGATGTTACTCTGTTTTTTGAAGATGATATCAATAAAGAGAGCATCGAAACCCACAAGGAAGTTGAGCAAAACGGCGGAAGAATCGAGTCACGAATCTGTCGCAAAACCAATGACATTGAATTTTTATCATACCACGAATGGCTACTCAAGTTAAAATCCGTTTTTGAAGTTCAACGTATAACTACGAACAAAGGTGGTACGGCTACGACTAATGAAACCAGTTACTACATCTCTAGTCTAGATGTGTCTGCAAAGGAACTCCTTCATATATCTCGTGCCCATTGGATGATTGAAAGTATGCATTGGATGTTAGATGTGGATTTTTCAGAAGACACCTGCGAACTGTTGTCCGAAAACGGTCAGAAATCGCTTAATATCTTCCGAAAGTTTGCCTTATTTGCCCACAAATCTTTTATGGCTAAACAAACCAAAAAGCGAAGCATTAAATCCAATTTATTGAGGTGCTTGATCAGCGAATCCGCCTTGTTGGAAGTTATTAGGAGTTTGTGAAACGAACGTGACCCGTGACGCAGCGGTGACGAGTTAATTTAAATCCGAAAAATAAAAACCGAATCAATCATAAAAAGAAAATGTAGAATCTGACAGGAAATGAAGAATAACGAAAGGTTTGAAAAAAAACGCAAACTACCCTTATCAACAAAGAAAACAATTAAATGGAAATAGATAGGTAAAATCTGTGGTCGCTATATACCACACCCTTTCACATTGCAAACTTATTGAAAGCGGTATTGTCGCCGCTTCTCTATGACATCGCAATCTTCATCAGTTAAAAGGATGGTTCGGAACGCCTCTTTTACATTTTTAATGAGCTGATATGAGGGCATTTTAGATAGACCCATTAACTGTTTCAGCCCCATCTCTAAAAATTGGTGGTGTCTAAACTAAATGAAATGGTAAGCTCTACCAAAGAACCAAAAATTTATAACAAGGCCAACAACAATCCTATGCATTAAATGAGATTTTGAAAAGCGCAATCCTTTTCTGACTAATCTCGCGCACCAGTTTCAAATCATGGCAAATAAAGTAGACAATCGAATAAAATAGAGCAAAAGGGCGCAAAATCCCCTTGGGAATTGACAGGAATAAAATGGCAATAAATGGTACGAAAGAGATTTAGTAGCCAATTGCCTCAAAAAAATTAGGCTGTGAAACATTGGTCAGTAGTTCCAGTGGACTTTTACCAATCCGTTCTTTACAGCGGCTTCGATGGTATCGGCGCGTATTAAAATATACCTTTAGCAGAACGAAGAAACGGGTAGGTATCACACGCTTCACCTCGATGAATACACGTATTCTTCCATTTAGATTTTCGACTAAACTACTGGCTTTCTTGGTTTTGTTCAAGAGTTTCATAAACTCACCATACGCCATGTTGTATTGTTCGCCTAAGATGCAAACTAGCTCGTATTGTGTTCTACAGTCTTGTTGGTTTCCGGAACCATAGGTCAACCGTTGGTACATGAGATGAAATGCTTCAAGAGGCACCCCCGTTTCTTTGGCAGCAGTCTCAAACCCACACTCCAACCGCCCTATAAATGACAATAAGTTGGGCAACATCTTTCGCACCTTGCCCACTTCCTTCTTCAAGTTTGGGTTCTCAGTCGCGAGACTGTTCATTTCCTGTAAAATCCAATCGGCCAATATCAGCGCATCCGCTTTGCTATATCCTGAAAAACTGAGTATCTCCTTGAGCCAACTAAGTAAAATGTACATTAAGTCATAAAGTCTTATCGCTTCTTTTGTTAGCGGCTGCATTTTTTCTAGTGTCTCTCTGTTTTTAGCGCGCGGCTTTTTACTGTTAAGATTATCCTGTAGGGTACTCTCGGTGTTTATCAATTTGTTGGCTCTTCGCTCTAGCTTTGACACTTCTTTTCCCATGCTGTACAAGGCATGAAAAGTGTCCGCCTGCATCTCCACTTCCGGGAACGCTTGCGGGATTCCTGCCATCAATCCCACACCACCATCATTTATGCTCGTTTGCAGATTTAGTCCCTGCTCTTTCAGGCTTCCCAAATATACTCCCCATGTTTCCGATGTTCTGTCGGTCGCCTCTTCTAATAGATAGGTGTATGTGCTTTCCGGGTCTATTCCTGTCAGAACAGGGATTCCGCATTGGAATATTTCGTCATTCGCTCCCTGTTGGATTTTTGATAGATCTATCGTGCTATCAAATGCTTGCGCACTCTCTGCCGCTTCTGCTATTACCTTGCTTATTTTTCCCGTTGAGATTTTCATTCCGTACACTTCTTCAAAAAAACTCTTTACTCCGCTATACGGTGCTTGGCAATAAAGCACCAATGCCAGGATCGTTCTATCTATTGCTCGCTTGTCTAACCTCATTATCGCAACTTTGTCTTCTGCTTTATTTAGTTCTGTTGCATACCTCTCTATGGCATCCTTCTGGGTGTATACGTGTTGACGGCTCATTCCAGTTTCTTGCGATATTTCCCTTATCGGTTTACCGCCAACTGCCTGACAACCTGCCAGAAATTTCTCGCTCTTTTCATATCTTTGGTTGGCTTTTCATATCCTCTGAGCTTTCGCTCTGCTATAATACTTTTGTATGTACATATGGATTCCTCCCTCATATCTGGTTTTTTGTCAATACCATTTTATCATGTGGCACGTCAATCTAACTTGAGGATAAATATGGAAACAAGGATAAAAATCATTTTAAAGAATCGCTAAAGCAAAAGAAGTCAAGAAAATTAGCAAGATGCTGCGTATCGAATAAGTTACGTTTAAACAAATCTGATAAAGCAGTTCTTTCGGTACATCTATGAGTTTTAAATAATCTAGCCATATTGAATGCTATTTTTCGACCTGCATTTAGAAGTTTTTGTACATTCATGTCCCAAACTCTGGTTTTATCCTCTTGGAAATGGACATCTAATACCCAGTGCATTGACTCTACTCTCCATTCCATACGAGCGTGGTATAATAATTCTTCCGGCGTTAGATTTGCGCTTGAGATATAGTAATGCCATTCACTGCTTTTTTCACCATTCTTCTCAAACTGCCGATGAATTGCACCAATACAGGATAAATTTTTCCAATCACCCTTTGCTTCTAGCCAATCTATATCACTGGTGGTATAAGCTGTTCTATTTTCTATACGGCCACCATTTTTTTCAATTGTACTATGGGATGGGAGTGTTTCGTTTTGTATATATAATTCGATATCTGATTTAAGTGTAGGCTCATTATCCTTCACCACAAATAGGTAATCCGCCTCCGCCTCAATAACGATTTCGGCAGATTTCTTTTTACAATGTAACGCATCTGCAACTATTACCGCTCCAGATACATCCAACATGCCTATTAGCTCACGAAAGGCGGTAACTTCACTTTGCTTGTCGCCACATTCCAAACTGCCTATTACCAGATTAAATTCTGATACAATTGCACTTACTATATGAAGGCCAACTCCATTGCCCGTCAATTTCCCTGTGCCGCATATGGCTTTGCCGTCCAGGGAAATTGTTGTTGATTTGCCCACCATTTTTAAAACACCATTCATCCATCGGATAAAGGATATATTGAACTTATCGGCATCTACACATCCTAATATATTGTAAAATTGAGCCCTGCATGGTATTTTCCTAATCATAAAATACTCTTCTAAAAACTCTCGTACTGGCCTCGCTTGAGACCATTCATGTATATCGTCTATTTTTCGTAAGCCGCAGAGTAGACCACTTACTAAAATTACTAATACATCACTAATACTATAGTAATGTCCTTGATATTTTGCATTATATTCCAACAATTTCAGCTCGTTTTTTAAATTCGCCAATATCTCCATCTTCATCACCTGGAGATATTTTAACAGTTTTTCATTTAATATTCCATATTTTTACTTAAGTTAGATTGACGTGATCATGTGGAAGGTCATATGTTCTTTAAGCCCTTAAAAAGCGGCAAAAAAAATTTATGGGAAGAATCTGGATACTATACGGCAACTGACTCAGGCGGTTGTATTACACCTTCTCTAACAAGAAGCTTTAGAGCGTTTTGAATTGCTTTTTGTTTCTGCTTTTCCTGCAGAGCAGGCGGCATATCAACCTTGAATAAATCGCTTGGATTCCAAACTTCACCATTTTGAAGCATATAAAAGACAGCGGTGAGAATCATCCTTGCGATGGCAATAATGGCCCGTTTTTTACCCCTCCTTTTGGAAATTCGTTCATACTTGTTTTTATAGTAAGGAAAATCTTTCGATTTCACGGCTGCGTGAGCGACTTGCACCAACGCAGGTTTGAGGTAGACTCCAGCACGTGTAATACGAACAGATTTCTTCTTACCGGCGGATTCGTTATTTCCAGGCGTTAAACCCAGCCCAGCAGCATAAACGTTTGGAGTTGGAAAACTGAGAAATGTCAGTACCAATTTCAGAAATGATAGTTATTGCGGAACGACGGTCAATACCAGGAATAGTACAAAGCAGAGAAATGAAGTCTTCATAGGGTTTGACCAACGCATCAAGCATTGATATCCAGTGTAGAGAATAGTTTTTTCAACAAATTCAAGATGGGAGCGAACTATCAGCATACGTTGCTTTTGGGCCTGAGATATTTCATAACCCAGCAATAGATTCAACAACAATATCGCCTTTCTTTTTAAGCGACCCTTGCAATAAAGATTTACAGTATTCGGGGTCGAAGTTGTCCGTTTTGATAAGGTAGTCCGTGATTGAGGCAGCGGATTTGCCAAACATGTCGGAAACGACAGAATCAATGGCTACATTACAAACGGTAAAACTGTTTTGAAAGCGGTTCTTTTCGCTTGATTTGCAGGAAACAAGCTTTGAGCGGTAACGGGTATATTTCTCGAAGGATACGGATTGGCTTTTCAGGTATATAACTGCCGGGAACCAACCAACACGGAATAAATCTCCAATCCATTTGGAATCTTTTGTATCATCTTTGTTGCCTTTGACAGCCCTGACCCATTTAGGCGAGGCAATCGTGACACGGATTTTATCCTCCAAGAGATTGTGAATCGGAACCCAGTATTTACCCGTCGATTCCATGCAGACATCAAAGCAGTTGTTGTCGATTAGCCATTGCTTGAACTGTAATATAGAATTGTTGAATGTTGAAAAACGCTTCTTAAAGTATTTTGGTTGGATGCCCTTCTGTTTTAATTATTGTGGCGACGAGAAAGGTTTTATGTACATCGACACCACAACAGATTGGATAAACTGTTTTCAAACAAAAACTCCCTTCATAATAAAATTTGAGGGAGAAGACATTGACTGAATCATCAGCATTTAACGAGAAGTTAAAACAATGATTAGTGTGCGGTCTCGAAGAACCACTTATTTGTGCTTGAACGATGATTCTTACACTGGTTTTTATACTGTTTTGAACCGAGAAGGTAATCTACGACTCACCTCCCCGTGCTTTGTAGTTTATCTCTCTCCCTCATTAATATATACGTAAAATTGGCGATGTCGGCACTCTTCTTTCATTCCTATTTGTGCCGGCGTTAGCCGGAATGGAGGTTTTCAGGCAGTTACTTTCCGCCGCCAGTAAAACTGGTAGAAATACCAAAGAAGTCCGGAGGAAAACGCGGGTTAGGGATACCGACGGTAAGCGACAGGATAGCGCAAATGGTAGTGGCGTTATATCTGGAGCCGAAGTTAGAGCCAATATTCCACGCAGATTCTTACGGATATAGAAGAAACAAATCCGGCATAGATGCAATAGGCCAAGCAAGGAAAAGATGTTGGAAATACGACTATGTCATAGAATTCGATATCAAAGGGCTTTTTGACAATATAGACCATGAATTGCTTATGAAAGCAGTCAGAAAGCATGTAGGCGAGAGATGGATACTCTTGTATATTGAAAGATGGCTGAAAACCCCGTTTGTAGATTCAGCAGGCAACAAAATAGAACGCAGTGCAGGAACACCGCAGGGCGGAGTCGTTAGCTCCCATACTGGCGAATCTGTTTTTGCATTATGCATTTGACAAGTGGATAGCAAAGGTAAGTCCGCAAACACCGTTTGAGAGATATGCCGATGATGCAATCATCCACTGCAAGACCGAAGAAGAAGCTGTAAGAACCTTGGAAATGCTAGATAAACGGCTCAATGAATGTAAACTTACCCTGCATCCTGATAAAACCAAAGTAGTGTACTGCAAAGACAAGGATAGAACAAAGGAGTTTCCGAATCAGGAATTCGACTTTTTGGGATATACATTCAAGCGAATGTTTATCAAGGACAGAACCGGGCGTTTGCAATTCAATTTTCTGCCGTCAGTAAGCCAAAAAGCGGCGAAGTCTTTCAGGGAAAAGATAAAGGCTATGGAAATACACAAACATACAGGTCAAACGATAGGAATGATTGCGGAATTGATTAATCCAACGGGTAGGGGATGGTTGAACTACTTTGCGAAATATAACCCATCCGCAGTGAAATACAACATGGACTGTCTTAATCGTTGTTTGGTTAAATGGGCTATGTGCAAGTACAAAAGATTTAGAGGACACCGAAACAGAGCGGAAGAATGGTTGAAAGACTGTTGCAAAAAGAGAACCCAATATGTTTCCACACTGGGTTCTCGGTTGGTTGCCGTAATATGGTTGAATGACAAGAGCCGTATGAATTGAGAGGTTCACGTACGGTTCTGTGAGAGCCTGGTGGTGAAACCCCCGCCGGGCTACTCGACTGGAAGGTCGGCTAGGCAAATAATGCAATGCCGCAGCAGGAAAAATACGTATCAAGTCCGACGGACTTTATCAGAACCTGACAATTGAACCAATCATTAAGGATGGTACAGTTACTATTGCTGTAAATGATTTTAATAGAATATTAAAATCCAGTGCTGTGTGGGACAGAACGACCAAAACTGCCATAATAAGAAAAGGCGAATTGAAGCTTGAAGTAAAAGCTCAGAAAGGTGAAGTGTATTTTAACGGCGAGAGGGTATACCTTTTTACGCCTGCGTCTATGAGCAATGAAACGGTTTATCTTCCTCTTATTGAGATTTGTGATTTGTTTGGCGTTAAAGCTTCTTGGAATGACAAGGATAATGTCATTTCCGTTGATACAGGTTCTAGCTTTTTGGCACTTGACATCGGAAGTGTAATTGAGGATGGAACGGTGATATTGTCATATGATGAGGCAGTAAAAAAGGCAATTGCATCAAATAATTCCATAAAAAACTTAGAGGACAATGTAGAGCTAATTGAAAAGTCAATAGAGTGGACAGATTATTCGTTTTATGGAGCATCATTTATGACCTATAGCCAAGTAATTGCTATTGTGCGTCAGGCGGATAGTCTTGAAAATAGTTTAAGCAGCATACCCTTGTCAAAAGAACTTTATGAAGATTTGTCTGAGTTTATGGTCTTTAACAGTGCAACTTCTATTGATTCAATGAAGCTTGATATTAAGCTTTTAGAAGAGAGCATTGTCCTTGAGGAAGAAAATATCAAAAATCTGGAGCTTAAAAATAAGCTTGGCATTGTTAGTGACAATGAAGTCAAAACTGCAAAATTATCCGTTGATTTAAACAAAGCGAACCTTGAGCTTTTGCAAATTTCTTTTGATGCGGAGTATCAAACGCTAAATAGAATTTTAAAGAGTAACTTAAAGAATAAAACTATTGTGTCATATGAGCCAGATCTTGCAAAATTCAGTGTAGCTAATATTGATGGATACATAGAGCAAAAAATTAAAAATGCTCCTACAATTAAGCTTAAGGAATTAAGTCTTAGTCAAGCCGAATATCAAAAGAATACAAGCTCATATGATATTGACGAAACAGGAATTGATTTGATAAAACTGAAAATGATTATAGAGCTGCGGAACGTGATCTGAATGATTCAAAGCTTGATTTAGAAAAAACTATAAGATCCCTATATAATCAGCTAAAGCAAGTTGAGGGCAAGGAAAAGACATTGGAGCTTGATTTAGAAAAAGCCATAAATAGCTATAATAACGCGGTAACCAGTTATGAGGCCGGTAACGCTATAATGTATCAGGTTGATCAGGCAAGATTAGGTATTTTAAAAGTTGAAGTTGATCTCCAAAAAAACAGGATCGATTATGACAAGCTGAAATTTTTGATTAATAAGCCTTACTTATCTTCGAGCCAATCGAGTTAGTTTGGTAAATGAAAATGAATAATCCATAGAAGTAGAATTGGAGTAAATATGGGGATAATAACTATTGGAATTGATATCGGTGGTAGTACAACTAAGATAGTCGGTCTTAAAAATGGGGAAATTATATCTCCTTTAATTGTACGGGCAACAGATCCGTTGGCTTCTCTTTCGGGGCTTTCGGCAAGTTTGTTGATCGTAACAACTTAAAGCTTGCAGATATTAGCAGCATAATGGTTACAGGAGTTGGATCCTCTTTTCTCGATAAACCTATTTATGGAATTCCAACTACTAAAAAGGAAGAATTTCTTTGTAATGGGCTTGGCGGTTTATATTTGTCAGGGTTAGACAAGGCTATTATTGTGAGCATGGGAACGGGTACGTCGATTGTCAAAGCTGAAGGTAAAAATGCTGTTCATCTTGGCGGAACAGGTATTGGCGGCGGAACGATTTTAGTGCCTCTAACAAGATGCTTAATGTTCGAGACATAAATCTGCTTATCGATATGGCTCAGGGAGGGGATTTGAAAAATATTGATTTGATGGTTGGCGATATCACTAAGGACGTTCTTCCTACACTTCCTGCGGAAACTACAGCTTCAAATTTCGGACGGATAAGTGATGTTGCGTCAAAAGCCGATATTGCTCTTGGAATATTTAATCTTGTTTTTCAGTCTATAGGTATGACAACTGTGTTTGCTTCAAGAAACTCAGGCATAAATGATGTTGTGCTTATCGGAAACTTGACGATCATCCCTCAAGGCAAGGAGCTTTTTGAACATATCACGAAGGTGAGCAGTGTAAATTTTATTATCCCTGTAAATTCGGAGTTCGCCACTGCTGTTGGTGCAGCTTTGTGCGCAAAATACACGGGGTTGTAGAAACCTGTTAAGAATTAGAAAAATTAAAAAACACTACTGACAAAAAGGATTGAGCATGATTAACTCAATCCTTTTTTCGTTTGCTCAATTGCATAAATCACACTTATCAATCCTTATGATGACCGCTGAAATTCATATTATGTCGAGTCAAAATAATACTCGTGTAAACTATTAATTTGCAATAAGTTTTTTCTTTGAAGCAATGAGAAGCAATGTCGCGCCTATTGTACGTAAGAACCCTATTACAAAAATTGTATAAACTAAGCCAATGTTGTTGACCAATATCAAGGATAACAATGGAGAAACACCAAGGCTGATGTTTACGAAGGTATTGTATACACCGACATAAACCATTCTATCCTCATCGGGTGTAGCTTGAAGGAGGCCATTTAACAATGTGATGTTTATTCCTATTGATGCAAATCCGGTGTAACTGCTTGCTATTATCATTAGCGGCAGATTGGGAGTAATCCCTACAAGGATTATACTCAGTGAAATCGCGTAGCCTGCCAGAATCATAGTCTTTTGATTCCCATTTTTGGCTATGCGTTTGCTCCAGAAACTTGCGGCAAAAAATGAGGTAAGTCCGCTTACTATGGTAAATATAGCCAACCACATCTCATTTGCTCCCAAGTTTGAAATCTGATAGATGCTTCCGAGTGCCCATCCGCCTTGCCAGGTTACGTAATATATTAATGTAAAAATTGAGTAATTTCTGAATACTTTGTTTTGAAACACTGTTCTTACAACGCTATCTTTTGAAAAGATGGAGCTGATAGTGTTTTTTTTGTCACTTTGTACCGAGTCATCGTTAGATGTTTGAGGTTCATGTTCGGCCTTAAACCTTTTAAAAACTCTTATTTCTATCAGTCCAATAAGAAACGCAAAAACAAAAAATATCTGATAAAAAATCATTACTTGAGAATCATTGCGAGGTATAAATGAAATGATCAGGCCGGTTATCAGAGTGATAACGGGTATGCTAAAATTACCGAATTTATTTCGTAGGGAGATAGCCTGAGCACGGACGTTTCCTGATTTAAAAAAAGATGCTAGTGAACATTGAATTGCGCTTTGGGAAAGTGCTTCTGGAAAATTCATTAGCGATATCAGCCCAACAAAAGCCAAAGGGCGCATTTTCTCTGGGAAAAAGGGGGTAAGCGCGATTAAAAGCAGAAAGGATCTTGCAATATACAATACTACAGTCACTATAGATTTTACATTTTTATATTTACTTAAATAAAGTATTCCTGGCAATAAGACCAATGCCGCAACTATACCGGGAAGCGAATTATATAATGTTATGTGAGTTGCGTCTCCGCCTAGCCTTGAAAGAAATTTAACAGCGAAAGGCTTATATATATTGACAACCACATCGTACAACAGCCCGTACATTATGAATATTATAATATTCGGGCTCAAACAGTTAAGATATATTATGTTTTGTGAAATGTTTTTTTTAAGCTTAATGATAAACACTCCTGGCTCTTTGGGTTGTAATGTTTTTGCTTTCGTAATCATATACAAAATATCCAATATAATCAAGATTTAAAATCATTTCAGATTGCTAATTACAGTAATTTTGTAGTATATTAAAATAAAGCAAAAGTTTATTATTTTCGTTGTGACAACGAAAGTTACTAAAGCGAACTATGTCTAATTTTGCCCAATAACTTGATGTTCTAAAAACCAATCAGCTGTAAGTTATAAAAGTGAGTTGCGCTCGTAACCAAAAGCAATTTACATTTTATAGCTAACTAATTGTACGTTACTAAAGAGCTGTTTGCGTATGTAGTCGTTTCATAAAATTAACAAAAATAGCCAATCATGATATAATACCATCTGGGTGATAAAGATGGGAGAAAAATTAAGAGAAAGATTATCAATTGTACCGGATTATCGGCACTCAAGCTATATCGGTCATAAATTAAGCGAGATACTGATAATAGTGATGGTAGCATTATTATGTGGCCTCGACCAATTAAACGACATAGTAGTGTATGCAAATGAAAGAAAAGATTTTTTTGCTGAGTACTTCAACATAACCAAGATACCATCGAAACCAACATTCAGTCGGGTATTGAATATGATAAAAGCCGAAGCAATAGTAAAAGTAATAGTAGAAATTATGAAAGAGCAGACATCGTACCTAGGTGAGATCATCTCCTTCGACGGTAAAGCCATACGAAGTACATCCGAAAAAGGCAAACCACATACAGCTTTACAGATATTAACGGCCTACATGGTTGAAAGTGGTGTAGTGTTAGCACAAGAATCCATCCACGAAAAAACGAACGAAATCCCCATTATGCAAGATATGTTGGACTATATAGATGTAAAAGAAAAAATCATTACAGCAGACGCCATGCACTGTCAGAGAGAGACTTGTGCAAAAATAGTAGATAACGAGCATGATGGTAACTATGTCATTGGTCTGAAGGGAAATCAAGGAACCCTTCATGATGATGTTACTCTGTTTTTGAAGATGATATCAATAAAGAGAGCATCGAAACCCACAAGGAAGTTGAGCAAAACGGCGGAAGAATCGAGTCACGAATCTGTCGCAAAACCAATGACATTGAATTTTTATCATACCACGAATGGCTCGGGTTAAAATCCGTTTTTGAAGTTCAACGTATAACTACGAACAAAGGTGGTACGGCTACGACTAATGAAACCAGTTACTACATCTCTAGTCTAGATGTGTCTGCAAAGGAACTCCTTCATATATCTCGTGCCCATTGGATGATTGAAAGTATGCATTGGATGTTAGATGTGGATTTTTCAGAAGACACCTGCGAACTGTTGTCCGAAAACGGTCAGAAATCGCTTAATATCTTCCGAAAGTTTGCCTTATTTGCCCACAAATCTTTTATGGCTAAACAAACCAAAAAGCGAAGCATTAAATCCAATTTATTGAGGTGCTTGATCAGCGAATCCGCCTTGTTGGAAGTTATTAGGAGTTTGTGAAACGAACAATTATTAAAAATTTTATGAACTTGATCAACTTATATAAGGTCTCCGAATATAGAGCGGTGGCTACGACAGCTATTAGGGAAAGTTCAAATCGTGACTATATCCTTGATCAAATTAAAATAAAACCGGCGTGGATGTTGAGGTCATAGATGATTCGGAGGAAAAACTGTATATTTATAAGTTAATGTCACATCTTGTCTCTGCCGAGCTGATGGATTCCGCTATGATGCTCCACACTGGTTCGGGTAATGTAGGAATATCAATTTGGGAAAACAACAGGTCGTCGCATACTGAGATAATCCGGACGGGTTCACTGCGCGTTAGCGAGATGTTTGAAGGCATGCAGGAGTATTCTAGCCAGTTCTACCTCATTGTAGAGGAGTATCTTAAAAGCTTTATACATCGCATTGAATCGGATTTTCCGACGGGAATCAAAAATATGTTGACGTCAGGACATGAAATGTCTATGATTGCAGATTTGACAGATGCAGAAAAAAAGGCGTATTTTCCTATATAGATGTAGGTAAGCTTCGTGCTCTGTTTGATGAGGTCAAGTTTAAGAATGTAGATAAGATTGCGGAGGACTATGATTTACCAATCGAAAAAGCTGAGGTTTTATTATCCGCGCTCTGTCTATGTAAAAAGCTTGTGGAATTAACACGTGCAGATACTATTATAACGCCGTTGGTGTCTTTTTCGGACGCTCTGATGTTTGAAATGCTATATCCGCAGGAATTTTCTAAACTTTCCAAGGAATTTGACAAAAGCACCATTGTTACGGCTAGAGCCTTAGCTAAAAAATATAATGATATTGAAGCACACAACAGCTTGGTCGAAAGATTTTCAATGAAGATATTTGACAAGATTAAAAAAATACACGGTATGGGCAAACGCGAGAAGCTGCTTTTGCAGACAGCCGCTATTTTGCATGATGTCGGTAAATTTATAAATATTAAAAGCCACAGTCAATACTCATATCATATCGTTATGGGCAGTGAGATAATTGGTATAAACACCTTAGAAAAAGAGATCATAGCACTTATTTGTCACTTTCACTCTCCCCTTAACCCATCCACTGCTCATGAGGGGTATTCAAGGCTTTCGATTAAGAATCGAGTGTTAGTATCTAAACTATCGGCCATTTTAAAGGTGGCAGACGCGCTTGACCGCAGCCATGAACAAAAATTTGAAGATATAGATGTAAATCTTTCTGGTGGGGAGTTTATCGTTACAGTTACCACCGATAAAAACATTGACCTTGAAATGTGGGCTTTTAGTGATAAATGCAACCTTTTTGAGGAGGTGTTCGGGATTAAGGCGATTATAAGGAAAAAACGAACAATGTAGAGCGGAGATTAGGAGATGAGATGAGTTAATGGATCTTTCAAACACAAGCCTTTACTTAAATAGGGAACTTAATTGGCTTGAATTCAACGGAAGAGTTTTAGAGGAAGCGCAGGATAAGACAAATCCTGTCTTGGAGCGTCTCAAATTTCTGGCAATAACGGCATCTAACCTTGATGAATTTTTTATGGTGCGCGTTTCAGGGCTTATGGAGCTGAGAGCTGCCAAGTTTCAGGGAAGGATCCGTCAGGTTTGACTGTGAAGCAGCAATTGTCGCGTATTGCCGAGAAAGTACACGCGATTACCGTCATGCAGTATAACTGCTTGAACCGTGCACTTAAGCCGGCACTTGAGCGGGAGGGAATTCGGTTTCTTAAATATAAGGACTTGAGTCCAGAGCAAAGTGAGTTTGTAAGAGATTATTATATGACTTTTATTTATCCGATAATTACTCCAATGGCGATAGACCAAAGTCGCCCTCTGCCGCCTCTTAACAGCCGGTCGTTGAATTTTATCGTTGTGATTGATCCGGTGGAGGAGATGAATGGGGAACCCCTTTATGCCGTTGTGCAGATACCGACAGTAATAAGGCGAATACTTCCCATCCTTGGCTCTGAAGGTGAATTTATATTTCTTGAGGAAATAATAAGACAGTATATACACACGATATTTACGGGTTATACAGTAAGGGAAAAGGCTTTGTTTAGAATTACGCGAAACTCTGACTTAAGCGTGGACGAAGAGGACGCGGACGACCTGCTTATTGAAATAGAAAAGAGTATCAAGAACAGGAAGTGGGGTCGACCCTGTAAGGCTTGAGATAGAGAAAAAGATGAAGAAACCCTCGCGTATATACCTTCAAGAGCTGCTCAAATTAAATGACGAGGATATATATGAAATAAACGGTGTGCTTGACCTCACAACATGGTTTGATATTGCATCCTTGGAGGGTATGGATCATCTGCGGAACGAAAAATTGTCTCCCAGCCCGGTTCCAGAATTTTGCTACAGGGATATATTTGACAGGATTAGGGAATCCGATGTATTGGTACATCATCCGTATCAGGAATTTGACAGCGTTTTGAGATTTGTCTCTCAAGCGGCAGCAGATCCAAAGGTTTTGGCTATCAAGCAGACATTATACAGGGTGTCCGGAAATTCGCCTGTGGTAAACGCGCTTATTACAGCGGCGGAAAACGGCAAGCAGGTAACGGTATTAGTGGAGCTTAAAGGCTCGCTTTGACGAGGAAAACAATATACAATGGGCAAAAAGGCTTGAGAAATCCGGATGCCACGTTATATACGGGCTTGTTGGATTAAAAATTCACTGTAAAATGTGTCTTGTCGTGAGGAAAGAAGACGATGGGATACGCAGGTATATCCATCTGGGAACTGGAAATTACAACGATAGTACCGCGAAGATATACACCGATATTGGGATTTTTTACATGCAAGGAGACTTTTGGGACGGATGTTTCCGCATTATTTAACTTGTTGACTGGCTATGCAAAAAATTTAAACTTTAATAAGCTTGTGGTCGCGCCAACTGATTTAAGACAGCGCACGCTTAAGCTCATAAATAAGGAGGCGGAAAATGCGGCAGTGGGTAAACCTTCGGGAATCACAGCGAAGCTTAATTCTCTTGTGGATGTTGAGATAATAAAGGCACTTTACAGAGCTTCGATGGCTGGGGTCAAGATAAGGCTTGTTGTGCGTGGGGTCTGTTGCCTGAGATCCGGCATTGAGGGTATCAGTGAAAATATTAGTGTGTACAGCATTGTGGATAGGTTCTTGGAACATAGCCGTATTTATTATTTTGAAAATGACGGCAAATCTAAGATATATTTGTCAAGTGCGGACTGGATGCCGCGAAACCTTGACAGACGTGTGGAGGTTGCTTTTCCTATAGAGGATAATTATCTTAGGGAAAATTATTGGAAATTTTGGACATTACACTGTCCGATACGGTCAAACTCAGGAGTTCAATTGCCGGATGGTTCTTACGAGAGAATTGATAAGAGAGGTAAGGAGCATATACACTCGCAGCTTGAGTTTCATAAAATGGCAGAAATTGCGTACAAAAAGGCCGCAGATGAGGAATTTGGCGGTTTCCGTATATAGGACTCGACAAAAACCTGCGTGTTTTGGCAGGACTCCAAGCAAGCTTTGGCAGGATTCTGAGCAAGTTCCCTGTTGGCTTTTCCAGTTAATTTGAGTTAGAACCTTGGTGTAATACCACAAGGAGGCATATTATGTACTATATAGGTATTGATGGGAGCGGCGCGTATGTAAGGCTTGTCGCGGTGGACGAAAATATGAAAGTGATTGGGAAGCATGCAAGAGCTCTTGAAGCTGAGGGGTATTCGTCATTCGAAGTCAAAAGAGAGAATTTGCGAAAGCTTTTGTCAGAGTTTAACCGGATGACAAATACTGTGCTAAACAACTGTCGGGGATTATGCTTTGGCAGTGGGGCGATGAGTGTGCCTGAGAAACGTGCAGAGATGGAAAAAGTACTTGAAGCTCTTAGTTTGCCGTTTCCTGTGAAGCTAGTTAGCGACGCGCATCTTATGATTTCAGCTCAGACAAGAGGAAGTTCAGGTGTTGTCGTTTATTCAGGAGTGTCATGTTGGGGTATGGCCGTTGACGAGTCTGAAAATGTATACAACTGCGGAGGTTATGGGCGTTTGATAGACGACAGCGGAAGTGGCTATTCCATTGGTTTGCAAGCGATAAAATGCGCGCTTTTATCAGAAGATATGCGTATTGAAAAAACGTCGCTTACAGAAAAGATAACTGAGCATTTTAAAGTCAAAAGTATAAGGGAAGTTAAAGAAATCATAAACAGCGGCGGATGTAGCATCAATACGATTGCAGAGCTTGCGATCTTAGTTAAATATGCGTCTGCAAACGGTGATAACACCACTTGAAATCCAGTCACAAGCGGCGATTTCTCTGGCACAGATTGCGAATGCGCTTATTAAACAGGCGAGTTTTAAATCTCCAACAGTTTGTATGGCGGGCAGTGTGCTTTTGACGGATGATAGCATCCAAAAGCTAGCCAGTCAATTGATTTTATCAAAAAATAAAAACGTGCAGATTTCTCCGCTAAAGGAAAAGCTTGAGATGGGCGCGCTGTTTCTTGCAACGAAGCTTAGTAGTTGAAAATAGAGTGCCAAAAAAGTCCTGCATACTTTTGGCAGGACTTTTTTGGCAATTTTATTGTTTAGATTTCAAATTATTTTGAATGGAATCTAGCTTTTGGAGATATACGATTTATTGGGGATTGGGGAAGCAAAAGATGGAAAATAAGCGAAAAAAGCGGGACTGCAAAGCTTTTTAAGGCAGTATTCATAATTTTAGCTGTTTTTTGTTGTGCTTGCGGCGGTTGTGATATTTGGATATTCATTTTTTGGAGGATCAGAGGATGGCTTGATTTTTGAGCTATTTGAAAGACCTGCGGTGATAGAGGATATTGTGAATCCTGTTAAAAAGAGGACAACCTTTTTGGTTTTGGGTGTGGATGAGGACGGCACTAGAACTGATACGATGATTGCAGGTAACTACGATGCCGTAACGAAAAAGATAAATTTAGTTTCCATACCACGTGACACAAGGGTTAAAATGCCTGAAGACCGCATACTTACGCTTACTGGGGAAGGAAGGTATGTGCCAAAATCGGGGTATATGAAAATAAATCAGGTGCATCATTATGCAGGCTCCGAGCTTGGGGTAAGTTATGTGAAGATGCAGATTGAGGAGCTTCTAGGAGTTGAGATAGACTATTATGCGAAGATAAACACAGAGGCTTTTCGCATACTGGTTGACGAAATCGGCGGTGTGTGGTTTGACGTACCTCAACGGATGATTTATGATGATCCGGAGCAAAACCTTCACATAGACCTTCAACCGGGGATGCAGCTTCTAAACGGTGAGCAGGCTGAGGGTCTTGTGCGTTACAGGCATGGGAATTACGGAAGCGCGGACGAAACAGCGGCGTATCCTATGGCGGATCTTGACAGGGTAAAGGTACAGCAGAGTTTTTTGACAGCCTTGGCTGAAAGTTTATCACAAGGGAATATTGTAAAAAATATGAGCGTAATTGCTGATATTGTGTTTAAATATGTCGATACGGATTTAAGAGTGGCAGATATTACAAAGTACGCACGCAATATAAAAAATGTGGATATTAATAACATAAGCACGTATACACTTCCGTGCGTTGCGAAAAGAGTAGACGGCGTGGATTATGCGGTGACCGATGAAGATGAGATTAAGGAATTTGTAGAACAAACTTTTTATGGGATTGAAGTTGAACTGATACCTGTCGATATCAAGGAGTTAAAGCTTACAGTGCTAAATGGTGCCGGAATAACAGGACTTGCTGCCGAAAATCGTGAGAGGTTGGAGGAGCTAGGTTACAATGTGGACTCGATTGGTGATTACTACGGAGAAAAAATGCCGTTTACCAGAATACTTGTGAAGGACAATTTGGATGTTTCTGATTTGGAAAATCTGTATCCCTTAAGCAAAACTGAGGTTGATAAAAACCTTGAGGAGATATATAATGTTATTATCATTTTGGGCACAGACGAAGGAAAATAGTTTTTTGTTTACTATCCCGAACTAATCGGAAAAGTCGAACATGGAACTTAGCTACAAATCCTGCCAAAAATATACAGGATTTTTCGGCGATCCTATAGCCCAAGTCGGGGGCGATATATATTATCCTGTTATAGGAATAACGCCTACCACAGATGAAACTCGTTATATGCTTAACAAAGCGTATAACGGTTCGGTTACCGAAGAAGGCGGAACGCCCGTTATCTTGCCGTATCAGGATTTTACGGACAGCTTTTTGAATCTTGTTAGGCGGCTTGACGGTATTGTGCTGACCGGAGGCGGGGACATACATTCTAAATATTTTAATCAAAGGCTTCACCCGAAGGCAAATACGATTTATCCGGAGCGAGACGAATTTGAAATCGGGCTTTGCCGTTTTGCTATTAGGGAGAGGATTCCTCTTTTATGCATATGTAGAGGCTTGCAGGTGCTGAATGTTGCGGCGGGCGGTGATGTCATACAGCATATTGAGGGGCATTCGCAGGATGTGCCGAGAAACTTGACTTCCCACAAGGTTAATATAATTCCGGGAACTGTACTCCATAGAATATATGGTTCGGACACGCTTGATGTGAATTCTATACATCATCAGGCAGTCGGGGAGATCGGTTCAGGACTTATAAAAAGTGCGGTTTCTGAGGATGGTGTAACAGAGGCTCTTGAAGGAACAGGAGATTTCTTTTGCCTTGGAGTCCAATGGCATCCGGAAGCTCTTGATATTGGCAAAAAAATATTTGGCTATTTTTTAAGAATTTGCGGAAAGGGGTAGTCCGCTTTGGATTTGGCAGTCGGTGACGTTGTACAGATGAAAAAGCCGCACCCGTGCGGCGGATACGAATGGGAGGTGTTGCGAACAGGTGCGGATTTTCGAATCAGATGCCTGAAATGCTCCCATATGGTGATGCTTCCGCGAGTTAAATTTGAAAAAGGAATAAAGAAAATTGTTTTGCACAAAAATAACGAGGTTGAGGGTGATTGACAAATGAATCTTTTCAGCAAGATGAAGCTGCGCAAAAAACTGGCTGTGTTTTTTTCCGTTATTACCATTTTAGCTTTTGGGGCGATCACAAGTACGTTTGTGGCAATTCCAGGATTACCGCCTCTGTTGAAAAATTAAAGGCAGCTGAAGTGACACAAATAGAGTTTGATAATGAACTAGATAGCATTTTAAATATTAACAACAGAAATATGATGATTCTCCAAATCCTTATCACTTTGTTGTTTTTTCTGATCGGTACTATCTGGCTTATCTTAGCAAGAACTGTCGCTATACCTATGTCGGAAATTACAGGATTGCCAAAAAGGTTGCCGACGGGGATTTTGATGTAGTTATCGGATCAAATCGAGGGGATGAAATAGGCGAACTTTCGCGAGGTCTTTCAGAAATGATTAACTCTGTCGATACTTTGCTTAGAGATACCGACAAAATGTATTTGGATTTTGAAAAGGGCGATATTGACAGTAGAATTGACAGCTCAAAATACAAAGGTCGTTATGCAGTTGTTGCGAAGAGTGTCAATAATATGGTGGCTTCTGCTCAAGATGAGTCTATGTTGACTATAAGCGTACTCAAGAGTATCGGAACAGGGGATTTTTCTGCGGATCTCAAGCAAATGCCTGGAAAGAAACAGCTCTTAAATCAGTCGGTTACAGAATTCCGTCAAAGCATTATGAAGGTAAATAATGAAATAGGAGTGTTAGTCAAGTCTGCTCATGATGGTAATTTAAATGCCAGAATAAATGTGAGTGGATATAACGGCGGATGGGCGGCTCTTATGGAGGAACTCAACCGTATGCTCGACACGATAATTGAGCCTGTTAAGGAATCAGCAGATGTTCTATTACGGTTATCAGAGGAGACTTATCGAAAAGGATGGTGGGAAATTATCAGGGCGATTTCTCAATGCTCAAAGATTCCCTTAATTCCAGTATTAATACGATTTCTTCCTATATATCAGAAATCACCGACATACTTGGCGAGGTTGCCAAAGAAAATTTCGACGTCGAAATTACGC
>JALQSN010000652.1:0-28215 GCA_023690525.1 Holotrichia oblita | reverse complement strand
TTAAGTTTTTAGTAATTTTATACTGAAATTGTCTAAACATTTATAACATTTATGTAACATACGATTTTAAAATCACACGTCTTTTGTGAACCGTCTACCACTGATGAATTTTACAGCGGTGCCATATCTACATAATTCTATAACTCGTTTGCTTGATTTTATGTCAATATAATTTTGAAAATTGGGCTTCATACACATATTTCTACAAATGTTTTACATTTACATGTACAATTTTGTCAATTAATATTCGGTATTAACTTCACAATCTCTTTCCCGTTACAGACCGTTACCTTGATACGGGAATCGAGATTACAGTATTAATTTTTAGATTTAATTACTGAAATTTGCTATGAGCATTCAAAAAATACGTCTACACATATGTGTATGAAGCCCGATTTTTTAAAATACATTTTAAGAGGGTCGTCTACCAGCTGATTATTTTACAGCGGTGTCATATCTACATAATTCTATAAATCGTTTGCTTGATCTTATTTCAATATAATTTGAAAATTGAGCTTCATACACATATTTCTACAAATGTTTTACATCTACGATTTTAAAATACATTTTAAGATATACAATTTTGTCTATTAATATTCAATATAATTTGAAAATTGAGTACATAACAAATGTTTTACATCTACATAATCTTTTCTTTTCCGTTACAGGCCGTTACCTTGATACGGGAATCGAGATTACTCTATTAATTTTTAGATTAAATTACTGAAATTTGCTATGAGCATTCAAAATACGTCTACACATATGTGTATGAAGCCCGATTTTAAAATACATTTTAAGAGGGTCGTCTACCAGCTGATTATTTACAGCGGTGTCATATCTACATAATTCTATAAATCGTTTGCTTGATTTTATTTCAATATAATTGAAAATTGGGCTTCATACACATATTTATGCAAATGTTTTACATCTACATATACAATTTTGTCTATTAATATTCGGTATTAACTTCACAATCTCTTTTCCCGTTACAGCCGTTACCTTGATACGGGAATCGAGATTACAGTATTAATTTTTAGATTTAATTACTGAAATTTGCTATGAGCATTCAAAATACGTCTACACATATGTGTATGAAGCCCGATTTTAAAATACATTTTAAGAGGGTCGTCTACCAGCTGATTATTTTACAGCGGTGTCATATCTACATAATTCTATAAATCGTTTGCTTGATCTTATTTCAATATAATTTGAAAATTGAGCTTCATACACATATTTCTACAAATGTTTTACATCTACATATACAATTTTGTCTATTAATATTGGGTATTAACTTCACAATCTCTTTTCCGTTACAGGCCGTTACCTTGATACGGGAATCGAGATTACTCTATTAATTTTTAGATTAAATTACTGAAATTTGCTATGAGCATTCAAAAATACGTCTACACATATGTGTATGAAGCCCGATTTTAAAATACATTTTAAGAGGGTCGTCTACCAGCTGATTATTTTACAGCGGTGTCATATCTACATAATTCTATAAATCGTTTGCTTGATTTTATTTCAATATAATTGAAAATTGGGCTTCATACACATATTTATGCAAATGTTTTACATCTACATATACAATTTTGTCTATTAATATTCGGTATTAACTTCACAATCTCTTTTCCCGTTACAGCCCGTTACCTTGATACGGGAATCGAGATTACAGTATTAATTTTTAGATTTAATTACTGAAATTTGCTATGAGCATTCAAAATACGTCTACACATATGTGTATGAAGCCCGATTTTAAAATACATTTTAAGAGGGTCGTCTACCAGCTGATTATTTTACAGCGGTGTCATATCTACATAATTCTATAAATCGTTTGCTTGATCTTATTTCAATATAATTTGAAAATTGGGCTTCATACACATATTTCTACAAATGTTTTACATCTACATATACAATTTTGTCTATTAATATTGGGTATTAACTTCACAATCTCTTTTTCCGTTACAGGCCGTTACCTTGATACGGGAATCGAGATTACTCTATTAATTTTTAGATTAAATTACTGAAATTTGCTATGAGCATTCAAAATACGTCTACACATATGTGTATGAAGCCCGATTTTAAAATACATTTTAAGAGGGTCGTCTACCAGCTGATTATTTTACAGCGGTGTCATATCTACATAATTCTATAAATCGTTTGTTTGATTTTATTTCAATATAATTGAAAATTGGACTTCATACACATATTTATGCAAATGTTTTACATCTACATATACAATTTTGTCTATTAATATTCGGTATTAACTTCACAATCTCTTTTCCCGTTACAGCCCGTTACCTTGATACGGGAATCGATATTACTCTATTAATTTTCAGATTTAATTACTGAAATTTGCTATGAGCATTCAAAATACGTCTACATGTGTGTATGGAGGCCGATCTTGAAATATGTTTTAAATAAATTATAAAAACATTATATTATGAAAAATTTAACTGTGGCAACATCGCCAACTGTCAAACGGTAGTCGGGCCTCTTAAATAAATTATAAAACCATTATATTATGAAAAATTTAATTGTGGCAACATCGCCAACTGTCAAACAGTAGTCGGGCCTCTTAATGACCGACGCATATATACTATTAAATTTGGAAAAATGCGGCAACGATCACTCTATTATTCGCAACATATAATAGCGAACAGTAAATTATACATACATACACTTTATACTTGTTAAAAGCAATCATTACCTTAATAAGTAAATATTAAAAGTTTGAAGAAAAGGGGAAGGAAACGAACCATAAGTAATTAATATTGAAATAAGTTTTATATCCCCTTCTTTATTGCTCTTTGCAAGAACAATTACATACGGATTATTCATTTCATTTCTTAAAATTCCTTTTAGGGAACGTCATTATATACAAATTTACATGCATTATTATCGATGTATGTATGTGTATGGATGTAATGTATGTTTCATCTCATAGCAGGTATCAGAGGGACGATTGTTTGTTTACCAGGTCATAAATTTACAGTTGATCAATTTTGTATTCAATATATATAAGTTTACGACGTCCCCGTTCCGATTGCTAAGAAGGGCTATGAAATTCCATAACGGTATCGGTTAAGGTGCTCTCCACTGTACATACAACGTAACGTAGCATATAGTAAGAAGAATCCTGATAGGGACAGTTCTGTGAACGGAGATATAGTAGAGAATATTCAGAAACGCATAAAAGCTATGTATCTATAACTAGACTTAATTCCTAAATATTCTGTGCAAATTCCCTCGCAAACACGAGACGAAAAATTATTAAAATATTTTTTAGAATGTTTGTTGGGCCACTGTACTTTAAGATGACTGCATTATAAACAGTAGGGCTAGGTATCGTTACTGTAGCCAGAGTGCGTGGACGGACGACTCAGTCTCACAGTTTTTCAAAAAGAGAAACAAAGAACAAAACGAGCACAGTCAGTGTGTTACAAATAAACCATCGACCATTGACGTATTATTTTTATTTTTATTGTAAGAAAATAATTAGGGATCTAATTCACTTGCATACATTGAAGAAAAGTTTCTTGATATATTATTGACAGCTGATATTTGTGTACATTTCATGCTAGGGTTGTTGAATTGTTTACACGCAGAGCTGTTTTCAAGTAGTAAACAATGCTATCTTCGTGGTTGTTATAGCATCAACTGCTGTTATTGCAGTGCATGTGTGCGTGTTTAGTTTGATAGAAGCATTATTTACACATACACAATCCATAAGGGGCACATAATACAGATATCAGGAAGTTTTTAATTTTGGCGTTTGTGACGTAATTGACTGACTATAAGTTTCTGGATTTTTGTTCTACATACCTACATCTTTCCTTTTGTTATACGTTGCCTTTCTATTTCAAGTACATCCTGTATATAAATAAAGCCTACAAATTCCATATTTTATTGCAATTAAAAATATCTTTGCTCCAAATTCTCCTTAGCAGTATGAATTAGTTTGCAATCAAACCCGCAATTCCGCTTATACAATTTCCTGTAACATAAACATTTGACGACCCTTCTTTAAAACAACGTATCATACTAATTATAGTTGTACTTTCATACATTTTTAAGTTATAATGAACGGAACATTTATAATAGATTAACAGTGTAACTTTGTCCTACCTATGTACGTACAACATACGTTTAAATGTCAAATGGTCGATATTATAGGAAATGTATGTAATATCTATATTAAACTAAATATGGAATCAATTTGCCAAAGCCAACAAAACAGTGAAAGGTCAATCAAATAATTACAAATACGTTTCATTATTGAATGGTACATAATGCCATTATTTCCTTTTCATATTTGATTTACCTACTAATCATAGTACATAATACAATCTCAATATGTATTACACTTTATCTAAGCGATGGCAGTAAATGTATGCCTTTACTAGTAGATGCATACTTTTACTAGTATTAGTAAACATCATTCTGCATAGTTAGCACTTTAACTAAAATGTGATGCGAATGTATACATTTACTGGCAAATGTATACATTCGAATTTGTATATTGTTTATGATTTAATAGGTCTTTTGGATAACAACCTCTTGAAATAATATCTGCTGGGTTGTGCTTGGTACTCATCCATTTCCAATCATTTGTACTGGTCAAACGTTGAATTTCTGCCACTCTGTTTCCAACGAAAGTCTTCAACTTATGAGTTGGTGTACGTATCCACGCTAAAGTTATTGTGGAGTCTGTCCAGAGTGATATTGAGTCTATATGAATATCTAGTGCTTCAACTACGGTATCTAACAAGTTTGCTAATAAGACTGCTGCGCATAACTCTAATCTTGGCAAACTTAGCCTCTTCAACGGAGCTACCTTTGATTTAGAACAGAGTAGATAGGTGCCTTCTTTAACATCAGTTTTGCTCCTTAAATAGACGCATGCTCCATATGCCTTTTCCGAAGCGTCTGAAAACCCATGTAGTTGTATCTCTTTGGCATCTGTCACTACTACCTTTCTCGGGATAGTCAACTCTGATAGTTCCTTTGCCTGTGACGTAAGTAAATTCCAATCTGTTAAAATACTATTTGGTACTTCTTCATCCCACTCAATTTTGTTTTGCCACAATTGTTGCATTATTATTTTACATTTGCAAATTACAGGACCCAGCAATCCTAATGGATCATATAATCTAGCAATGTGTGACAATAAGGTTCGTTTAGTGATCGGTTTGTCGATGCACATTCTAAAGGTATATAAAATCTCATCCTTTGATGCATTCCATTGCACACCCAAAGTTTTCACTGTTTGTGATGTATCTAGTTGATACAATGGGTCATTGGATGTAGTCTCCAAGTTCTCAAATAATTTTTGCTCATTCGAGAGCCATTTTCGGAGCTTGAATCCTCCTTTTCAAGCATTTGTGTCAACTCATCTCGTTTTCTTTTTGTTTCTTCTATCGTACTTCCACCAGTAAGCAAATCATCTACATAGAAATCTCGTTTTACTATGTCACTTGCTATGGGATAGTTAACTCCTTCATCATTTGCCAATTGGATTAAAGATCTTACAGCTAGAAACGGAGCACAAGTTGTACCGTATGTTACTGTTTGTAACTGGTAAGTTTTGATAGGTTGATCATCTCTTTCCCTCCATAAAATCTTCTGATATTTACAGTCTCTGGAATCAATTTCAATTTGCCGGTACATTTTTTCTATGTCAGCGGTAATGACATAGGTGTGAGTTCGAAACCGTAAGAGAATATTGAAGAGATCATCTTGTACGTTTGGTCCTACCATCAAAATAGAGTTTAGCGACGCTCCATTATCTGTTAGTGCAGATGCATCAAAAACTACCCTAATTTTTGTGCTTAAACTCGTGTCCTTTAGTATAGCATGGTGTGGTAAGTAATAACCTTCGGTGTTGTTGTCATTGGTGATTTCTTGCATATGACCTAATTGCTTGTATTCATGTAGAAATTGGTGGTATTGTTGCTTAAATTCATCGTTTCGTTCGAATCGTTTCTCTAAATATTTGTAGCGTTGAAGTGCGATAGTGTATGAATCACCTAATACATTTTCTGGAGTTTCCTTAAATGGTAATTGCACAATGTATCTTCCTTCATCATCTCTAGTTGTGTTTTGTATATAATGTTCTTCACACATCGTCTCCTCAAGTGATAATTGTTTTTTCCTATAGTTCTCCTCGACATCCCAAAATTTCTTTATATGTGCTTCTAATGTTTGCGTTGCGGTTAAACAAAGTGTCTGGGTAACTGTTAAACATTGTTGGACTTTGCCAGATATGACCGCACCAATTTTCGTGTTTTGAATAGGTGGGATACTAGCATGAATTTTTCGTGGAACTCCGTTCAATATAGATAAAAATATCTCCGCTCCAATTAGCATATCGATTTCTCCAGGTGTATCAAAATTGGGATCTGCTAACTGTAAGTTACGTGGTAATCTCCATTTCTCCAGGTTTACCTTGATAGTTGGTAATCTGTTTGTAATTTTCTCAATAACCAAGAACTCTAATTGTTCGCTGTATTCATTTAATCTTGATGTAACTGTTATAGGAACAACTCTGTTGACTTCAGTGGTAATTTGACCAATTCCACCTATAGGTATTCTTTTTGTATGAGTATCTAGGCCTAATTTCTGTACCAATTCTTTAGTTACAAAATTGGATTGACTGGCGCTATCTAACAAAACTCGACATAACTGCCAATTACCTCTTTTATCTTTTGTTTGAATGACAGCTGTAGCTAATAAGATTTCTGTCGCACTCGCACCTTGTTGCAATGCAAAGTTTTGTTTTGGCATCTCGTTTGGAGCATATTGTTGCACAACCGGTTCTCTTTTTTGTTGTGATTTATTCTCAGTTTGTTGTGTACATATATCTGTTTTTTCTTTTTCTTGTGATAGATGAATTAAAGTGTGATGTTTCTTATGACATAAACGACAAGTATACGTAGATGTACATTGTGCTGCATTATGTGAATGACGTAAGCAATTAAAACAGACATTTAATTTTTTGACAGTTTCTATGCGTGATATTGGACCTTGTTTCAGAAATTTGGAACATTTATACAACTCGTGTGGTTCTTTACATAATTTGCATCGTGAATTGCCTGATTGATATGAATGGTGTGAATAGTTTGTGTTTTGCATTTTTTCTCGTTTCCGATCGCTTCTAAGGAAAGACAACGTTTTTTTAAGAATGTATATAGTTCTTCTAATTTTGGTAAATTTTGTGTGTTTTTGTCCTTAACTAATTCCCATTCGCGACGGCACTGGTGATCGAGTTTTTGTGTAATTAAATAAATTATCAAATCATCCCAATGTTCTATCGGACAACCTAGCGATTTTAACGATCTTAAATGTTGTTTTGCATCGGTAATTAATTTTCTCAACAAAGAAACGTTATCTTTTGAGACATTCGGTAACTCGAATAGTGTTTTGAGATGTGCGTTTACTAAGAATTGTTTGTTGTTAAACCTGTCAACCAATAATTTCCACGCTTCTTCGTAGTTGTCGGCGCAAACTGTGATAGAATCTATTATTTGAAGTGCTTCACCCTTTAATTGACTCTTTAGGTAATAAAATTTTTGAGTTTGTGGTGTTTCGTGATCGTAAATTTGCATTAATAATCTTTTTAATAAAGCTTTGGTATTGTAATATGAGATTTCAAAGATTTCTCTGTCATTTTCGTGTTCGATGTTTATCTTCTCTAGTTCAGTTTGAATGTCATCATATTTGTTCCATAACTCCTCTAGTTTAACGTCTCTAGTAGCTATTTTTTCTACATCATCTTGTGTGTCAAACTCCTTTGCAAAATTTTCTATGCGTGTAACGGCTGATTTGATAGCCTTTCGCGAATTCTTTAAATTAGTCTCACTCATTGCGTTAACGATAATGTTATGTATTGTTTGAGAAATATACGGAATTGTAAGGAAACCTAACTGATATTTTACGTAAATAAAGACTGACTCACCTCGATCTCGTTAGTTTTGTTGTTGTATGGGTTGCTTGATGTAGTATTTTCTCGAAATAGTGTTATAACTCGTTATAACCACTCGTCAGTTTTTCGTCGCCACGTTGATAAAGCTAACCTCTCGTTGTCGTAAGTATATGAAATATACCTACATCAGGCTCGATGGACCAAAAATAAGGGTAGGATAATGTGGACTGTATGAACTCAAGTTAACTTTAACAACTTTAATTATTACAAACTCATAAATAATACATTTTACGACTACACGTTGTTGATTGTTCGTTACATATTTTTACACTCACGTTTTATGTTTTTCTATCTATTGTTTTCAATTGGCGCGAAATTTAAAATTATTTCAAATATTGAACACGTCCTAAATTCTAACATTTTAATTTATATAATATGTCTACATATATGCGTTTATATAATACAATGTTATTGTACGAGTGACAAACTACGGTCCCACCCAGCAGGTACTAAGCTGCCCTGCGGCTCTTTGGAATAAAGTATTGAGCGCAGGGTATTTCTCTATCTAGTCGTGTCCGGATACCTTTGCACCTCACTGTACATATATATAAGTATAACGCTGTGGCAACTATGTCGATATTTTACATTACTAGTAGGATTCAAGCTCTCTCGGGGCCGACAGTGTATAGTAAAAGCTGTGGCGATAATCAAAACATGTAGTATAGCGTATGATGTAACTAGAGTTGCACCTACTAAAACAAAAAATGCCGTGTCATGCTAAATTCATTATTGTGTAGTGTTTAGTATACTACATAAGTATGTATCTATGTAAGTACAGTAATGGACTGCTATAATAGCTTTGTTTTGGTTCGGAATTCAGGATTAGTAACAGAACTACGCATAACGTAAGCGCACAACATTATAATTCCAGAATGGTTCCGAACTTTTAATAACTAAAACACCTTTTAGGAGCCTGTTACTGCCATCTTTTAGATACAGACTAAAATACAAACTAACACAATATCAATAGCGAATGTTCTGCGCTAAGACTTTCAAATCCTGTCTCTGTTTTAGGATACCACTCACATTCCATAAATTTTATTTCCAGGACAGAAATTAACAAAAAAGAAAATCAAATACAAACGGAAGAAAATCTCAAACTTTAAAAGACAACGTAAATATCAATGTCATTGATAACGAACATATCGAAATAACTCCAATTTCTGAACATATGCACCGATGACGTAATTTCGAACTAATAATTCAGAATCGGTACTCATGGAAGTGCAAGAACTGTTTGAACGGTTCCAGAATCATTCTGAATCGATTCTGTCAGTAACCAAAACATCGGACTAAAAATTCGGTTCGCGTTCTTAAATAACCAAAACGCTAAACTGTAAATGCGCGTGCGCAACAACTCTAGAACCATTCTGAATTCTGAACCAAAACAAAGCTATTTATAGCTCCAAGTTACAATCTATCGCTACGCTAAGCATTCGTGTATACTCGGCTGTTGCAGGCATTGCGCCTCCCTCATCTTGTTTAGATAACTGCTTTCAAGCTGCCTGGATATCGGTTCATAAATCGCTTAAGAAATAAAACAAACTTATTCGCACGAAAAACAAAATACAGTATCCTATTAACACCTAGCATAACGACAACGACTGAAAACAAACAGAATTAAAATTGACATATTTAATATAATAGTGCTAGACCGTCTTGTTGTTTAAAAATAGTTAATACCTGCTAAAATATAGTTTCGATATAATATTTTTATCGTTCTGTTTCCTTACAATTAGTAATCCAATATATTGTTTTATAAATACTTTTATTAACGAACAATAAAACTATAGAGATTACACACATAAAGATGCTGTTATTAGAAATATATGAAGCAAAAGTAAAATAAAATAAATAGAATGGTTCAAAATAAATTAAATAATAAACCTAATAGTAGAATGTGAACCATCATCTATCAAATATTTTGAAATGAATGTCAATTCCGATTAAAGGAGAATAAGTTGTGAGCGACACAAGAAGCCTTCGTACTTAAAATGGGTAGATAATATACAGGGTATCCCAAAAGCAGATCAACAAACGTTTAGAAGATGTTCCTTGGGTGATTTCATGAAGATGGTTTCTTCAATAGCATAAATAGCCTCGTGCGGGAAGTTGTTGCCGCAACGACTGAATATCCGTGTTTATTTAAACTTTTTAGAAAATGTATTACCAGATTTATTGAATGATGTTCCTCTACAAATTCGAAGAGAAATGTGGTTACAACATGATGGAGCACCAGTACATTCCACTTTGAATGTGCGCAATTATTTAAATAAATTCTTTCCAAATAGATGGATTGGCCGTAGAAGTCCTCTTAACAGTGGCGGCTGGTCCATAGGGTCATTTGGTCAATGACCTCCCAAAAATTTTGACAATATATAAAGAAATAGGAGTATTAATTATTACGTGTTTTATTAAAATAGGTAATTTACTCGCAAATATAATTAACTTACAAACTTAAAATTTATCGGCCGTCCCTCGTATTCCAACCTCCTGAACGTTGGGGCTGGCGGTGCGAACTGTCCTCATTGTATTAAAGCTACGCGGAAATATCCGAAGAACTCGCAGCGCCAGAACCGACGCGAACGTACGAAGCATATAATCTGAGGCGTTTTCGAAAATGTGATCGGGTTACGTCAGATAGCGATCCAGCCGTTCGTTTATGTAATCCGGTAAGTGTATCCTTGTTTGAAAATGTGAATCGATCAGCAATCCAGATCACTGTAAAGTTACCCTGCTAGCGGAGCAGGGTAAGTAAGGATCCGCATGCGCAATGTAGATATTGGTGGATATCGTAGGAATCGTTTGTTTATATACACGATGTAAACACAGCTGATATAGTTGGAGACGGATCGGCAAAAGTGACCGTGAGCTATGTATAAACCATCCATAACCAAAATCCAAAATTGTCTATCATTGCCATTCTACTTTGTCGACATAAATTAATACAATTTGAGATAAAACGATACCACACCATACAACACTTTTAGGTTATGTAGCGTATAGCAATCTGTGTTGTGATCTTAACGTTCGAAAATACCTGTAATCTGTCACGTGATATTAGCGATCGGATTGGGTTGTTCGGGTTACATTTTCGAAAACGCCTCTGGTTTGGGTCATAAGCCCACCCATACCATTGGTCCATTGGCACTGACCGCCAAGATTTAAAATGGAACTAGTGCAGCTTTCTATATTTTAGAGAGGCAGAATAGTTGATATTTATCACGGTAGATGGAACCCTTGAAGAATAAAATTGGAATTGCAATAGTTTGCTATTTAGGTTATGTTATTATTATTTTCGTACAATTTTGATTATTTTTGATTGCGAACAGTTCAATAGTTATAGTTTAATATAAGTGTATAGAGTGTGAAAGCTGTTGTCAAACAGTTTTATAACAGTGGCTAATAAAATGGTATGCAGCATTTTAAAATATTTAAAAAATGAATATAATAGCCTTCGATATGTGTTCATAGGCTAAAATATCAAAAATTGTAAGAATGTAAAGAAATGAATTAATCTTAACGTGATGTGTCCTGTCCATAGTGAAACAAACAAAGAATTTTTAAAATTTAATAAGGTTAACAATATCTTCTGGGGTGCAACACATTTAATGGCAAGTTTTAACAGGTGTATTACTTGTCTAAAAAGCAAAGGACATGATATTAATAATGGCATATAATAAATACTTATGTTAAATCACTAACATAATTAATATAAAATAATTCTTGTATGCACGAGTTGTGTAATATACGTACAATAAATCTTACAGAAATGAAATCATGGTATTGTAACCTCACTTAAGTTTTTGCCATTATATTAAAAACAGTTTTAATTATCTAACATGTGATTTTATAAGCAGATTTGTCTTGTGAGTTTACATTACAGAATTTTATACGTTCCAAATGGTAGGAAATATATCGATGGAATATATTAAAAATTTGTTCAAATATGTAACCGTATTTACAGTATACATATTTCCAATAATTTTTTTATATATTTTAATGGAATATTTCTCATTTGAAAATGAACAAAGTTCGGAAGAGGAGACATTTTATTTTAAAGTTTTACGTTTTCTGAAACTGTCAATTTATTAACTTTACTGTGCACACTGCCAATGACAACTGTTGAAAGTGAGCATTGTTTTTCGACCTTCAGAGGGTCGTCTACCAGCTGATTATTTTACAGCGGTGCCATATCTACATAATTCTATAACTCGTTTGCTTGATTTTATGTCAATATAATTTGAAAATTGGGCTTCATACACATATTTCTACAAATGTTTTACATTTACATGTACAATTTTGTCAATTAATATTCGGTATTAACTTCACAATCTCTTTTCCCGTTACAGACCGTTACCTTGATACGGGAATCGAGATTACAGTATTAATTTTTAGATTTAATTACTGAAATTTGCTATGAGCATTCAAAATACGTCTACACATATGTGTATGAAGCCCGATTTTAAAATACATTTTGAGAGGGTCGTCTACCAGCTGATTATTTTACAGCGGTGCCATATCTACATAATTCTATAACTCGTTTGCTTGATTTTATGTCAATATAATTTGAAAATTGGGCTTCATACACATATTTCTACAAATGTTTTACATTTACATGTACAATTTTGTCAATTAATATTCGGTATTAACTTCACAATCTCTTTTCCCGTTACAGACCGTTACCTTGATACGGGAATCGAGATTACAGTATTAATTTTTAGATTTAATTACTGAAATTTGCTATGAGCATTCAAAATACGTCTACACATATGTGTATGAAGCCCGATTTTAAAATACATTTTAAGAGGGTCGTCTACCAGCTGATTATTTTACAGCGGTGTCATATCTACATAATTCTATAAATCGTTTGCTTGATCTTATTTCAATATAATTTGAAAATTGAGCTTCATACACATATTTCTACAAATGTTTTACATCTACATATACAATTTTGTCTATTAATATTGGGTATTAACTTCACAATCTCTTTTCCGTTACAGGCCGTTACCTTGATACGGGAATCGAGATTACTCTATTAATTTTTAGATTAAATTACTGAAATTTGCTATGAGCATTCAAAATACGTCTACACATATGTGTATGAAGCCCGATTTTAAAATACATTTTAAGAGGGTCGTCTACCAGCTGATTATTTTACAGCGGTGTCATATCTACATAATTCTATAAATCGTTTGCTTGATTTTATTTCAATATAATTGAAAATTGGGCTTCATACACATATTTATGCAAATGTTTTACATCTACATATACAATTTTGTCTATTAATATTCGGTAATTAACTTCTTGATACGGGAACAATCAGTATTAATTTTTAGATTTAATTCTGAAATTTTTCCCGTTACAGCCCGTTACCTTGATAAATCGTTTGGAATCGAGATTACAAATGTTTTATTAATTTTTCTATTAATATTGGGTATTAACTTCACAATCTCTTTTCCGATTTAATTACTGAAATTTGCTATGAGCATTCAAAATACGTCTACACATATGTGTATGAAGCCCGATTTTAAAATACATTTTAAGAGGGTCGTCTACCAGCTGATTATTTTACAGCGGTGTCATATCTACATAATTCTATAAATCGTTTGCTTGATTTTATTTCAATATTTGAAAATTGATCATATTTATGCAAATGTTTTATTTCAATATAATTTGAAAATTGGGCTTCATACTGAAACATATTTCTACACAAATGTTTTACATCTACAGCTGATTATACAATTTTGTCTTATTAATAATTTGAAAATTGGGCTTCATACACATATTTCTACAAATGTTTTACATCTACATATACAATTTTGTCTATTAATATTGGGTATTTTTCTCTTTTCCGTTACAGGCCGTTACCTTGATACGGGAATCGAGATTACTCTATTAATTTTTAGATTAAATTACTGAAATTTGCTATGAGCATTCAAAATACGTCTACACATATGTGTATGAAGCCCGATTTTAAAATACATTTTAAGAGGGTCGTCTACCAGCTGATTATTTTACAACGGTGTCATATCTACATAATTCTATAAATCGTTTGCTTGATTTTATTTCAATATAATTGAAAATTGGACTTCATACACATATTTATGCAAATGTTTTACATCTACATATACAATTTTGTCTATTAATATTCGGTATTAACTTCACAATCTCTTTTCCCGTTACAGCCCGTTACCTTGATACGGGAATCGATATTACTCTATTAATTTTCAGATTTAATTACTGAAATTTGCTATGAGCATTCAAAATACGTCTACACATGTGTGTATGGAGGCCGATCTTGAAATATGTTTTAAATAAATTATAAAAACATTATATTATGAAAAAATTTAACTGTGGCAACATCGCCAACTGTCAAACGGTAGTCGGGCCTCTTAAATAAATTATAAAACCATTATATTATGAAAAAATTTAATTGTGGCAACATCGCCAACTGTCAAACAGTAGTCGGGCCTCTTAATGACCGACGCATATATACTATTAAATTTGGAAAAATGCGGCAACGATCACTCTATTATTCGCAACATATAATAGCGAACAGTAAATTATACATACATACACTTTATACTTGTTAAAAGCAATCATTACCTTAATAAGTAAATATTAAAAGTTTGAAGAAAAAGGGGAAGGAAACGAACCATAAGTAATTAATATTGAAATAAGTTTTATATCCCCTTCTTTATTGCTCTTTGCAAGAACAATTACATACGGATTATTCATTTCATTTCTTAAAATTCCTTTTAGGGAATGTCATTATATACAAATTTACATGCATTATTATCGATGTATGTATGTGTATGGATGTAATGTATGTTTCATCTCATAGCAGGTATCAGAGGGACGATTGTTTGTTTACCAGGTCATAAATTTACAGTTGATCAATTTTGTATTCAATATATATAAGTTTACGACGTCCCCGTTCCGATTGCTAAGAAGGGCTATGAAATTCCATAACGGTATCGGTTAAGGTGCTCTCCACTGTACATACAACGTAACGTAGCATATAGTAAGAAGAATCCTGATAGGGACAGTTCTGTGAACGGAGATATAGTAGAGAATATTCAGAAACGCATAAAAGCTATGTATCTATAACTAGACTTAATTCCTAAATATTCTGTGCAAATTCCCTCGCAAACACGAGACGAAAAATTATTAAAATATTTTTAGAATGTTTGTTGGGCCACTGTACTTTAAGATGACTGCATTATAAACAGTAGGGCTAGGTATCGTTACTGTAGCCAGAGTGCGTGGACGGACGACTCAGTCTCACAGTTTTTCAAAAAGAGAAACAAAGAACAAAACGAGCACAGTCAGTGTGTTACAAATAAACCATCGACCATTGACGTATTATTTTTATTTTTATTGTAAGAAAATAATTAGGGATCTAATTCACTTGCATACATTGAAGAAAAGTTTCTTGATATATTATTGACAGCTGATATTTGTGTACATTTCATGCTAGGGTTGTTGAATTGTTTACACGCAGAGCTGTTTTCAAGTAGTAAACAATGCTATCTTCGTGGTTGTTATAGCATCAACTGCTGTTATTGCAGTGCATGTGTGCGTGTTTAGTTTGATAGAAGCATTATTTACACATACACAATCCATAAGGGGCACATAATACAGATATCAGGAAGTTTTTAATTTTGGCGTTTGTGACGTAATTGACTGACTATAAGTTTCTGGATTTTTGTTCTACATACCTACATCTTTCCTTTTGTTATACGTTGCCTTTCTATTTCAAGTACATCCTGTATATAAATAAAGCCTACAAATTCCATATTTTATTGCAATTAAAAATATCTTTGCTCCAAATTCTCCTTAGCAGTATGAATTAGTTTGCAATCAAACCCGCAATTCCCGCTTATACAATTTCCTGTAACATAAACATTTGACGACCCTTCTTTAAAACAACGTATCATACTAATTATAGTTGTACTTTCATACATTTTTAAGTTATAATGAACGGAACATTTATAATAGATTAACAGTGTAACTTTGTCCTACCTATGTACGTACAACATACGTTTAAATGTCAAATGGTCGATATTATAGGAAATGTATGTAATATCTATATTAAACTAAATATGGAATCAATTTGCCAAAGCCAACAAAACAGTGAAAGGTCAATCAAATAATTACAAATACGTTTCATTATTGAATGGTACATAATGCCATTATTTCCTTTTCATATTTGATTTACCTACTAATCATAGTACATAATACAATCTCAATATGTATTACACTTTATCTAAGCGATGGCAGTAAATGTATGCCTTTACTAGTAGATGCATACTTTTACTAGTATTAGTAAACATCATTCTGCATAGTTAGCACTTTAACTAAAATGTGATGCGAATGTATACATTTACTGGCAAATGTATACATTCGAATTTGTATATTGTTTATGATTTAATAGGTCTTTTGGATAACAACCTCTTGAAATAATATCTGCTGGGTTGTGCTTGGTACTCATCCATTTCCAATCATTTGTACTGGTCAAACGTTGAATTTCTGCCACTCTGTTTCCAACGAAAGTCTTCAACTTATGAGTTGGTGTACGTATCCACGCTAAAGTTATTGTGGAGTCTGTCCAGAGTGATATTGAGTCTATATGAATATCTAGTGCTTCAACTACGGTATCTAACAAGTTTGCTAATAAGACTGCTGCGCATAACTCTAATCTTGGCAAACTTAGCCTCTTCAACGGAGCTACCTTTGATTTAGAACAGAGTAGATAGGTGCCTTCTTTAACATCAGTTTTGCTCCTTAAATAGACGCATGCTCCATATGCCTTTTCCGAAGCGTCTGAAAACCCATGTAGTTGTATCTCTTTGGCATCTGTCACTACTACCTTTCTCGGGATAGTCAACTCTGATAGTTCCTTTGCCTGTGACGTAAGTAAATTCCAATCTGTTAAAATACTATTTGGTACTTCTTCATCCCACTCAATTTTGTTTTGCCACAATTGTTGCATTATTATTTTACATTTGCAAATTACAGGACCCAGCAATCCTAATGGATCATATAATCTAGCAATGTGTGACAATAAGGTTCGTTTAGTGATCGGTTTGTCGATGCACATTCTAAAGGTATATAAAATCTCATCCTTTGATGCATTCCATTGCACACCCAAAGTTTTCACTGTTTGTGATGTATCTAGTTGATACAATGGGTCATTGGATGTAGTCTCCAAGTTCTCAAATAATTTTTGCTCATTCGAGAGCCATTTTCGGAGCTTGAATCCTCCCTTTTCAAGCATTTGTGTCAACTCATCTCGTTTTCTTTTTGTTTCTTCTATCGTACTTCCACCAGTAAGCAAATCATCTACATAGAAATCTCGTTTTACTATGTCACTTGCTATGGGATAGTTAACTCCTTCATCATTTGCCAATTGGATTAAAGATCTTACAGCTAGAAACGGAGCACAAGTTGTACCGTATGTTACTGTTTGTAACTGGTAAGTTTTGATAGGTTGATCATCTCTTTCCCTCCATAAAATCTTCTGATATTTACAGTCTCTGGAATCAATTTCAATTTGCCGGTACATTTTTTCTATGTCAGCGGTAATGACATAGGTGTGAGTTCGAAACCGTAAGAGAATATTGAAGAGATCATCTTGTACGTTTGGTCCTACCATCAAAATAGAGTTTAGCGACGCTCCATTATCTGTTAGTGCAGATGCATCAAAAACTACCCTAATTTTTGTGCTTAAACTCGTGTCCTTTAGTATAGCATGGTGTGGTAAGTAATAACCTTCGGTGTTGTTGTCATTGGTGATTTCTTGCATATGACCTAATTGCTTGTATTCATGTAGAAATTGGTGGTATTGTTGCTTAAATTCATCGTTTCGTTCGAATCGTTTCTCTAAATATTTGTAGCGTTGAAGTGCGATAGTGTATGAATCACCTAATACATTTTCTGGAGTTTCCTTAAATGGTAATTGCACAATGTATCTTCCTTCATCATCTCTAGTTGTGTTTTGTATATAATGTTCTTCACACATCGTCTCCTCAAGTGATAATTGTTTTTTCCTATAGTTCTCCTCGACATCCCAAAATTTCTTTATATGTGCTTCTAATGTTTGCGTTGCGGTTAAACAAAGTGTCTGGGTAACTGTTAAACATTGTTGGACTTTGCCAGATATGACCGCACCAATTTTCGTGTTTTGAATAGGTGGGATACTAGCATGAATTTTTCGTGGAACTCCGTTCAATATAGATAAAAATATCTCCGCTCCAATTAGCATATCGATTTCTCCAGGTGTATCAAAATTGGGATCTGCTAACTGTAAGTTACGTGGTAATCTCCATTTCTCCAGGTTTACCTTGATAGTTGGTAATCTGTTTGTAATTTTCTCAATAACCAAGAACTCTAATTGTTCGCTGTATTCATTTAATCTTGATGTAACTGTTATAGGAACAACTCTGTTGACTTCAGTGGTAATTTGACCAATTCCACCTATAGGTATTCTTTTTGTATGAGTATCTAGGCCTAATTTCTGTACCAATTCTTTAGTTACAAAATTGGATTGACTGGCGCTATCTAACAAAACTCGACATAACTGCCAATTACCTCTTTTATCTTTTGTTTGAATGACAGCTGTAGCTAATAAGATTTCTGTCGCACTCGCACCTTGTTGCAATGCAAAGTTTTGTTTTGGCATCTCGTTTGGAGCATATTGTTGCACAACCGGTTCTCTTTTTTGTTGTGATTTATTCTCAGTTTGTTGTGTACATATATCTGTTTTTTCTTTTTCTTGTGATAGATGAATTAAAGTGTGATGTTTCTTATGACATAAACGACAAGTATACGTAGATGTACATTGTGCTGCATTATGTGAATGACGTAAGCAATTAAAACAGACATTTAATTTTTTGACAGTTTCTATGCGTGATATTGGACCTTGTTTCAGAAATTTGGAACATTTATACAACTCGTGTGGTTCTTTACATAATTTGCATCGTGAATTGCCTGATTGATATGAATGGTGTGAATAGTTTGTGTTTTTTGCATTTTTTTCTCGTTTCCGATCGCTTCTAAGGAAAGACAACGTTTTTTTAAGAATGTATATAGTTCTTCTAATTTTGGTAAATTTTGTGTGTTTTTGTCCTTAACTAATTCCCATTCGCGACGGCACTGGTGATCGAGTTTTTGTGTAATTAAATAAATTATCAAATCATCCCAATGTTCTATCGGACAACCTAGCGATTTTAACGATCTTAAATGTTGTTTTGCATCGGTAATTAATTTTCTCAACAAAGAAACGTTATCTTTTGAGACATTCGGTAACTCGAATAGTGTTTTGAGATGTGCGTTTACTAAGAATTGTTTGTTGTTAAACCTGTCAACCAATAATTTCCACGCTTCTTCGTAGTTGTCGGCGCAAACTGTGATAGAATCTATTATTTGAAGTGCTTCACCCTTTAATTGACTCTTTAGGTAATAAAATTTTTGAGTTTGTGGTGTTTCGTGATCGTAAATTTGCATTAATAATCTTTTTTAATAAAGCTTTGGTATTGTAATATGAGATTTCAAAGATTTCTCTGTCATTTTCGTGTTCGATGTTTATCTTCTCTAGTTCAGTTTGAATGTCATCATATTTGTTCCATAACTCCTCTAGTTTAACGTCTCTAGTAGCTATTTTTTCTACATCATCTTGTGTGTCAAACTCCTTTGCAAAATTTTCTATGCGTGTAACGGCTGATTTGATAGCCTTTCGCGAATTCTTTAAATTAGTCTCACTCATTGCGTTAACGATAATGTTATGTATTGTTTGAGAAATATACGGAATTGTAAGGAAACCTAACTGATATTTTACGTAAATAAAGACTGACTCACCTCGATCTCGTTAGTTTTGTTGTTGTATGGGTTGCTTGATGTAGTATTTTCTCGAAATAGTGTTATAACTCGTTATAACCACTCGTCAGTTTTTCGTCGCCACGTTGATAAAGCTAACCTCTCGTTGTCGTAAGTATATGAAATATACCTACATCAGGCTCGATGGACCAAAAATAAGGGTAGGATAATGTGGACTGTATGAACTCAAGTTAACTTTAACAACTTTAATTATTACAAACTCATAAATAATACATTTTACGACTACACGTTGTTGATTGTTCGTTACATATTTTTACACTCACGTTTTATGTTTTTCTATCTATTGTTTTCAATTGGCGCGAAATTTAAAATTATTTCAAATATTGAACACGTCCTAAATTCTAACATTTTAATTTATATAATATGTCTACATATATGCGTTTATATAATACAATGTTATTGTACGAGTGACAAACTACGGTCCCACCCAGCAGGTACTAAGCTGCCCTGCGGCTCTTTGGAATAAAGTATTGAGCGCAGGGTATTTCTCTATCTAGTCGTGTCCGGATACCTTTGCACCTCACTGTACATATATATAAGTATAACGCTGTGGCAACTATGTCGATATTTTACATTACTAGTAGGATTCAAGCTCTCTCGGGGCCGACAGTGTATAGTAAAAGCTGTGGCGATAATCAAAACATGTAGTATAGCGTATGATGTAACTAGAGTTGCACCTACTAAAACAAAAAATGCCGTGTCATGCTAAATTCATTATTGTGTAGTGTTTAGTATACTACATAAGTATGTATCTATGTAAGTACAGTAATGGACTGCTATAATAGCTTTGTTTTGGTTCGGAATTCAGGATTAGTAACAGAACTACGCATAACGTAAGCGCACAACATTATAATTCCAGAATGGTTCCGAACTTTTAATAACTAAAACACCTTTTAGGAGCCTGTTACTGCCATCTTTTAGATACAGACTAAAATACAAACTAACACAATATCAATAGCGAATGTTCTGCGCTAAGACTTTCAAATCCTGTCTCTGTTTTAGGATACCACTCACATTCCATAAATTTTATTTCCAGGACAGAAATTAACAAAAAAGAAAATCAAATACAAACGGAAGAAAATCTCAAACTTTAAAAGACAACGTAAATATCAATGTCATTGATAACGAACATATCGAAATAACTCCAATTTCTGAACATATGCACCGATGACGTAATTTCGAACTAATAATTCAGAATCGGTACTCATGGAAGTGCAAGAACTGTTTGAACGGTTCCAGAATCATTCTGAATCGATTCTGTCAGTAACCAAAACATCGGACTAAAAATTCGGTTCGCGTTCTTAAATAACCAAAACGCTAAACTGTAAATGCGCGTGCGCAACAACTCTAGAACCATTCTGAATTCTGAACCAAAACAAAGCTATTTATAGCTCCAAGTTACAATCTATCGCTACGCTAAGCATTCGTGTATACTCGGCTGTTGCAGGCATTGCGCCTCCCTCATCTTGTTTAGATAACTGCTTTCAAGCTGCCTGGATATCGGTTCATAAATCGCTTAAGAAATAAAACAAACTTATTCGCACGAAAAACAAAATACAGTATCCTATTAACACCTAGCATAACGACAACGACTGAAAACAAACAGAATTAAAATTGACATATTTAATATAATAGTGCTAGACCGTCTTGTTGTTTAAAAATAGTTAATACCTGCTAAAATATAGTTTCGATATAATATTTTTATCGTTCTGTTTCCTTACAATTAGTAATCCAATATATTGTTTTATAAATACTTTTATTAACGAACAATAAAACTATAGAGATTACACACATAAAGATGCTGTTATTAGAAATATATGAAGCAAAAGTAAAATAAAATAAATAGAATGGTTCAAAATAAATTAAATAATAAACCTAATAGTAGAATGTGAACCATCATCTATCAAATATTTTGAAATGAATGTCAATTCCGATTAAAGGAGAATAAGTTGTGAGCGACACAAGAAGCCTTCGTACTTAAAATGGGTAGATAATATACAGGGTATCCCAAAAGCAGATCAACAAACGTTTAGAAGATGTTCCTTGGGTGATTTCATGAAGATGGTTTCTTCAATAGCATAAATAGCCTCGTGCGGGAAGTTGTTGCCGCAACGACTGAATATCCGTGTTTATTTAAACTTTTTAGAAAATGTATTACCAGATTTATTGAATGATGTTCCTCTACAAATTCGAAGAGAAATGTGGTTACAACATGATGGAGCACCAGTACATTCCACTTTGAATGTGCGCAATTATTTAAATAAATTCTTTCCAAATAGATGGATTGGCCGTAGAAGTCCTCTTAACAGTGGCGGCTGGTCCATAGGGTCATTTGGTCAATGACCTCCCAAAAATTTTGACAATATATAAAGAAATAGGAGTATTAATTATTACGTGTTTTATTAAAATAGGTAATTTACTCGCAAATATAATTAACTTACAAACTTAAAATTTATCGGCCGTCCCTCGTATTCCAACCTCCTGAACGTTGGGGCTGGCGGTGCGAACTGTCCTCATTGTATTAAAGCTACGCGGAAATATCCGAAGAACTCGCAGCGCCAGAACCGACGCGAACGTACGAAGCATATAATCTGAGGCGTTTTCGAAAATGTGATCGGGTTACGTCAGATAGCGATCCAGCCGTTCGTTTATGTAATCCGGTAAGTGTATCCTTGTTTGAAAATGTGAATCGATCAGCAATCCAGATCACTGTAAAGTTACCCTGCTAGCGGAGCAGGGTAAGTAAGGATCCGCATGCGCAATGTAGATATTGGTGGATATCGTAGGAATCGTTTGTTTATATACACGATGTAAACACAGCTGATATAGTTGGAGACGGATCGGCAAAAGTGACCGTGAGCTATGTATAAACCATCCATAACCAAAATCCAAAATTGTCTATCATTGCCATTCTACTTTGTCGACATAAATTAATACAATTTGAGATAAAACGATACCACACCATACAACACTTTTAGGTTATGTAGCGTATAGCAATCTGTGTTGTGATCTTAACGTTCGAAAATACCTGTAATCTGTCACGTGATATTAGCGATCGGATTGGGTTGTTCGGGTTACATTTTCGAAAACGCCTCTGGTTTGGGTCATAAGCCCACCCATACCATTGGTCCATTGGCACTGACCGCCAAGATTTAAAATGGAACTAGTGCAGCTTTCTATATTTTAGAGAGGCAGAATAGTTGATATTTATCACGGTAGATGGAACCCTTGAAGAATAAAATTGGAATTGCAATAGTTTGCTATTTAGGTTATGTTATTATTATTTTCGTACAATTTTGATTATTTTTGATTGCGAACAGTTCAATAGTTATAGTTTAATATAAGTGTATAGAGTGTGAAAGCTGTTGTCAAACAGTTTTATAACAGTGGCTAATAAAATGGTATGCAGCATTTTAAAATATTTAAAAAATGAATATAATAGCCTTCGATATGTGTTCATAGGCTAAAATATCAAAAATTGTAAGAATGTAAAGAAATGAATTAATCTTAACGTGATGTGTCCTGTCCATAGTGAAACAAACAAAGAATTTTTAAAATTTAATAAGGTTAACAATATCTTCTGGGGTGCAACACATTTAATGGCAAGTTTTAACAGGTGTATTACTTGTCTAAAAAGCAAAGGACATGATATTAATAATGGCATATAATAAATACTTATGTTAAATCACTAACATAATTAATATAAAATAATTCTTGTATGCACGAGTTGTGTAATATACGTACAATAAATCTTACAGAAATGAAATCATGGTATTGTAACCTCACTTAAGTTTTTGCCATTATATTAAAAACAGTTTTAATTATCTAACATGTGATTTTATAAGCAGATTTGTCTTGTGAGTTTACATTACAGAATTTTATACGTTCCAAATGGTAGGAAATATATCGATGGAATATATTAAAAATTTGTTCAAATATGTAACCGTATTTACAGTATACATATTTCCAATAATTTTTTTATATATTTTAATGGAATATTTCTCATTTGAAAATGAACAAAGTTCGGAAGAGGAGACATTTTATTTTAAAGTTTTACGTTTTCTGAAACTGTCAATTTATTAACTTTACTGTGCACACTGCCAATGACAACTGTTGAAAGTGAGCATTGTTTTTCGACCTTCAGAGGGTCGTCTACCAGCTGATTATTTTACAGCGGTGCCATATCTACATAATTCTATAACTCGTTTGCTTGATTTTATGTCAATATAATTTGAAAATTGGGCTTCATACACATATTTCTACAAATGTTTTACATTTACATGTACAATTTTGTCAATTAATATTCGGTATTAACTTCACAATCTCTTTTCCCGTTACAGACCGTTACCTTGATACGGGAATCGAGATTACAGTATTAATTTTTAGATTTAATTACTGAAATTTGCTATGAGCATTCAAAATACGTCTACACATATGTGTATGAAGCCCGATTTTAAAATACATTTTGAGAGGGTCGTCTACCAGCTGATTATTTTACAGCGGTGCCATATCTACATAATTCTATAACTCGTTTGCTTGATTTTATGTCAATATAATTTGAAAATTGGGCTTCATACACATATTTCTACAAATGTTTTACATTTACATGTACAATTTTGTCAATTAATATTCGGTATTAACTTCACAATCTCTTTTCCCGTTACAGACCGTTACCTTGATACGGGAATCGAGATTACAGTATTAATTTTTAGATTTAATTACTGAAATTTGCTATGAGCATTCAAAATACGTCTACACATATGTGTATGAAGCCCGATTTTAAAATACATTTTAAGAGGGTCGTCTACCAGCTGATTATTTTACAGCGGTGTCATATCTACATAATTCTATAAATCGTTTGCTTGATCTTATTTCAATATAATTTGAAAATTGAGCTTCATACACATATTTCTACAAATGTTTTACATCTACATATACAATTTTGTCTATTAATATTGGGTATTAACTTCACAATCTCTTTTCCGTTACAGGCCGTTACCTTGATACGGGAATCGAGATTACTCTATTAATTTTTAGATTAAATTACTGAAATTTGCTATGAGCATTCAAAATACGTCTACACATATGTGTATGAAGCCCGATTTTAAAATACATTTTAAGAGGGTCGTCTACCAGCTGATTATTTTACAGCGGTGTCATATCTACATAATTCTATAAATCGTTTGCTTGATTTTATTTCAATATAATTGAAAATTGGGCTTCATACACATATTTATGCAAATGTTTTACATCTACATATACAATTTTGTCTATTAATATTCGGTATTAACTTCACAATCTCTTTTCCCGTTACAGCCCGTTACCTTGATACGGGAATCGAGATTACAGTATTAATTTTTAGATTTAATTACTGAAATTTGCTATGAGCATTCAAAATACGTCTACACATATGTGTATGAAGCCCGATTTTAAAATACATTTTAAGAGGGTCGTCTACCAGCTGATTATTTTACAGCGGTGTCATATCTACATAATTCTATAAATCGTTTGCTTGATCTTATTTCAATATAATTTGAAAATTGAGCTTCATACACATATTTCTACAAATGTTTTACATCTACATATACAATTTTGTCTATTAATATTGGGTATTAACTTCACAATCTCTTTTCCGTTACAGGCCGTTACCTTGATACGGGAATCGAGATTACTCTATTAATTTTTAGATTAAATTACTGAAATTTGCTATGAGCATTCAAAATACGTCTACACATATGTGTATGAAGCCCGATTTTAAAATACATTTTAAGAGGGTCGTCTACCAGCTGATTATTTTACAGCGGTGTCATATCTACATAATTCTATAAATCGTTTGCTTGATTTTATTTCAATATAATTGAAAATTGGGCTTCATACACATATTTATGCAAATGTTTTACATCTACATATACAATTTTGTCTATTAATATTCGGTATTAACTTCACAATCTCTTTTCCCGTTACAGCCCGTTACCTTGATACGGGAATCGAGATTACAGTATTAATTTTTAGATTTAATTACTGAAATTTGCTATGAGCATTCAAAAATACGTCTACACATATGTGTATGAAGCCCGATTTTAAAATACATTTTAAGAGGGTCGTCTACCAGCTGATTATTTTACAGCGGTGTCATATCTACATAATTCTATAAATCGTTTGCTTGATCTTATTTCAATATAATTTGAAAAATTGGGCTTCATACACATATTTCTACAAATGTTTTACATCTACATATACAATTTTGTCTATTAATATTGGGTATTAACTTCACAATCTCTTTTCCGTTACAGGCCGTTACCTTGATACGGGAATCGAGATTACTCTATTAATTTTTAGATTAAATTACTGAAATTTGCTATGAGCATTCAAAATACGTCTACACATATGTGTATGAAGCCCGATTTTAAAATACATTTTAAGAGGGTCGTCTACCAGCTGATTATTTTACAGCGGTGTCATATCTACATAATTCTATAAATCGTTTGCTTGATTTTATTTCAATATAATTGAAAATTGGACTTCATACACATATTTATGCAAATGTTTTACATCTACATATACAATTTTGTCTATTAATATTCGGTATTAACTTCACAATCTCTTTTCCCGTTACAGCCCGTTACCTTGATACGGGAATCGATATTACTCTATTAATTTTCAGATTTAATTACTGAAATTTGCTATGAGCATTCAAAATACGTCTACACATGTGTGTATGGAGGCCGATCTTGAAATATGTTTTAAATAAATTATAAAAACATTATATTATGAAAAAATTTAACTGTGGCAACATCGCCAACTGTCAAACGGTAGTCGGGCCTCTTAAATAAATTATAAAACCATTATATTATGAAAAAATTTAATTGTGGCAACATCGCCAACTGTCAAACAGTAGTCGGGCCTCTTAATGACCGACGCATATATACTATTAAATTTGGAAAAATGCGGCAACGATCACTCTATTATTCGCAACATATAATAGCGAACAGTAAATTATACATACATACACTTTATACTTGTTAAAAGCAATCATTACCTTAATAAGTAAATATTAAAAGTTTGAAGAAAAGGGGAAGGAAACGAACCATAAGTAATTAATATTGAAATAAGTTTTATATCCCCTTCTTTATTGCTCTTTGCAAGAACAATTACATACGGATTATTCATTTCATTTCTTAAAATTCCTTTTAGGGAACGTCATTATATACAAATTTACATGCATTATTATCGATGTATGTATGTGTATGGATGTAATGTATGTTTCATCTCATAGCAGGTATCAGAGGGACGATTGTTTGTTTACCAGGTCATAAATTTACAGTTGATCAATTTTGTATTCAATATATATAAGTTTACGACGTCCCCGTTCCGATTGCTAAGAAGGGCTATGAAATTCCATAACGGTATCGGTTAAGGTGCTCTCCACTGTACATACAACGTAACGTAGCATATAGTAAGAAGAATCCTGATAGGGACAGTTCTGTGAACGGAGATATAGTAGAGAATATTCAGAAACGCATAAAAGCTATGTATCTATAACTAGACTTAATTCCTAAATATTCTGTGCAAATTCCTCGCAAACACGAGACGAAAAATTATTAAAATATTTTAGAATGTTTGTTGGGCCACTGTACTTTAAGATGACTGCATTATAAACAGTAGGGCTAGGTATCGTTACTGTAGCCAGAGTGCGTGGACGGACGACTCAGTCTCACAGTTTTTCAAAAAGAGAAACAAAGAACAAAACGAGCACAGTCAGTGTGTTACAAATAAACCATCGACCATTGACGTATTATTTTTATTTTTATTGTAAGAAAATAATTAGGGATCTAATTCACTTGCATACATTGAAGAAAAAGTTTCTTGATATATTATTGACAGCTGATATTTGTGTACATTTCATGCTAGGGTTGTTGAATTGTTTACACGCAGAGCTGTTTTCAAGTAGTAAACAATGCTATCTTCGTGGTTGTTATAGCATCAACTGCTGTTATTGCAGTGCATGTGTGCGTGTTTAGTTTGATAGAAGCATTATTTACACATACACAATCCATAAGGGGCACATAATACAGATATCAGGAAGTTTTTAATTTTGGCGTTTGTGACGTAATTGACTGACTATAAGTTTCTGGATTTTTGTTCTACATACCTACATCTTTCCTTTTGTTATACGTTGCCTTTCTATTTCAAGTACATCCTGTATATAAATAAAGCCTACAAATTCCATATTTTATTGCAATTAAAAATATCTTTGCTCCAAATTCTCCTTAGCAGTATGAATTAGTTTGCAATCAAACCCGCAATTCCGCTTATACAATTTCCTGTAA
>JALQSN010000651.1:0-28230 GCA_023690525.1 Holotrichia oblita | reverse complement strand
CACTATTCCTGATGTGTTATAAGTAATACTTCCGATCACTGAATTACTTGTCATATTTAACTTTTCTAGTGTTTTTTGCGCAATTTCTTCATCAGCCTGATAAATAACTATGTTACGGTTGGATTTCTCTATATCCCCTTTTAACTCATCCCATAAATTATTTTCGTCTGCCATTTACTACACAGCCTTTCTAACTTTTAATCAGCTATCTTTTCAGGTACAATACACTCAATTCTTTGGTGGTATATCACGGACTGGACTCTTCTCTAATTCATGTCCTTTATTTATATCTTCACATGGATTAGGTTTGCACTTCTCACAAGGTCCAGCTGTCATTAAGACTCTTGTACCATTTTTATAGTCTGCCACTTGATTGCCAATAGATGATCCCGCTCCTCGATTATCAGAGGCCAGAACATGCTTAACACTTGCACCCGTGCCGCCTTCCGCAAACATTGCCGGGGGATATTCATCCCTATCGTACTTTGGCGCAGTACTTATACCTTTGAGTGATTGTTTTCGTCTTGCATCCGCCTGCTTTCCGTGTTCCTCATCATTTCTAGCGATTGTAAGTATACTTGGGTGTTTATCATCTTTTTGAGCCTGTTTTATATGTTCAGCTGAACCTGGATATCTATTTTCGCAGACAATTACTTCTTCATCATAATCTTTGCCCTTTTGGGGAACGTATTTCCCACCTTTGGCATCAGTCGTAGCCATTAACTATACACCACCTTTTTGCTGATTTTGAATTTGACATTCCAGGCTGGTGGTTTGAGAACAAACGCGAGGGATATTTATTTCAAAAGAATGTATCTAATTGTGTTTTTTGCAATATGAATTATATATTCCTCTGTAGTCCTCAGAATAATATATTAAAGCCTGAATGGCAGATGAGCGTCTAATCAATTTATCTTAACCGAAGTACCCTTAATATCAATCCCGCTACTTTCAAGTTTAATAGAGCTTCCGCCATTAACAACCTCAATTCCCGAGCTAGCGCCTGCCTCCAATTTAGCCCCTGCGTCAATCTTAGTGTCTTTGCCAGACTTAATATTAGCGCCAGCGCCAGCGTCAATCTTAGTATCCTTTCCGGACTTAATTCCAACTTCTTCCTTGCTATCAAAGCTAGCGTTCTTATCGCTTGCCATCTTGAACTCTTTCTCAGTGGTAACAGCAATCCCCGAATCCGGAACCAACTTAATACTATTTCCCGGACAGCTAATTGATATTTGAATCCCAATGGAAATGGCCATCTTTTTACCTGCCGTCATAGCCATATTTCCCGTAGCTGCAACCGCCACATCGCCATTGCTTATAACACCCACGTTACCTTTAACGGTAGCATCCGCATTGCCGTCGACCGAAGCGGTGGCGTTGCCTTTAACAGAAGCGGTAGCGTTGCCATCGATTGAAACTGTTGCGTTGCCTTTAACTGAAGCATCCACACTGCCATCAACAGAAACAGTTGCATTGCCTTTAACTGTAGCATCTGCATCACCGTCAACCGAAACAGTAACGTTGCCTTTAACCATAGCATCTGTATTACCATCAACTGCAACCGTTGCGTTGCCCTTAACTGTTGTATCTGTATTTCCCTCAAACAAAACAGTGGCGTCGCCTTTAACGGTTGTATCCGCATTCCCTTCAACTAAAACAGTGGCATCACCTTTAACTGTTGTATCGGTATTGCCTTCAACTAAAACAGTAGCATCACCTTTAACTGTTGTATCAGTATTACCCTCAACCAGAAGGGTCGCATTACCTTTAATAGTGGCATCCGAATTGCCTTCAACTAGTAGAGTTCCCTTTAACAGTAGCATCCGAATTGCCTTCAACCAATAGAGTGGAGTTCCCTTTAACAGTAGTATCCGAATCGCCTTCAACCAAAACGGTAGCGTTGCCTTTAACGGTAACATTCATGTTGGCTTCGGTTGTAATATTTATGTTATCGCCGGCAAAGACATCAATAGTGGAGTTGACGCTAGTAATTTTAATCGGATCCGGCGTCATTATTTCGATGCCGTCGCTCTCGGTTATCCTGATAAACGTTGTATCGTCGTCTGAGGTAATTAAAATCTTATGGTCATCAAATTTTATTTCTTTGCCGAAAGTATTACGCATGAACTTTTGAAGATGATCGCCGGTTCTGGCGGTATCCGAATGCCTTATAGAAGAGGCGGCATAGGCGTTTTTCTCGTTCTCATTAGGGAAGAACAGTTGAACAATGTCGCCAACCTCGGGCATTACATACCATCCCGTATGGCCTTCCGCGCTGTAGCCCGTAGCATATTTGAAAAAATGCTCATTGCCGCCGCTTTCGGCGTCGTCAATATAAGTTTTGGCGTCCGAATTCTTATCGTAAACGTATAGCTTTAGCTGAAGGGTGTCATTTTGAAGGGCAAGTACTTCTCCGTCAAGGACGAGCCCTGTCGCCGCTTTGTTATAGAACTTAGGGCCGGATATGGCTTTTTTCGGACACAATGTGTAAATAACTCTTAAAGAACCGCTTTTTTCATTTATTGTAACAGAATGTGGCACACATAAAGCTCTTCTCCGTTTACACTAAGCTTTTCGCCTAAATCACAGACAAGATCGTCTGTCTCCGCGCTGCAAAGCGTAATGTCGTCCTCTGCCAACGGCTCAAGTTCGTCCGACATTTTTCTAAGAATATTAAAATCCTTAAATTTAGAATAGCTGCTTGGATTTAACTCACCGCCGCTTTTATCCGTAGCTCCGAAATGAAAGGCAGGCGCGTCGTCCGTTATTGCTATTAATACGTCTTGCGTATGGGATGCTAACCTTTTAGCGAATTCCCAATCTGTTTCATTATATTGCAGAATTATATTTTCAACATTCATGACATCGGCATTATATGTAACCTTGCCATTGTTCTCATTATAATACTTTCAACTATTTCCTGAAAACTTTGACCATTATTTTGAAAACTGCGCTTATGTTTTACAGTGTCCAATAAAATCGTGTTTGATATGGCATATACTTCTAAATAATATTGATTACTGCTCGTCTTTATTACCTTGACGCGCTGCAATACGCCGCTAAAATAAATCTTGCCGTTGTTTATACATTTTACGGCAGTGCCTCTTGTTATTGTATCAACAGGTGAAAAGCCCTCTTCATCTTTAATGATACCTTTTACGAACATCAAAGAATGATCGTTTAGTTTTTTTTCAATTTCTATTTCTCTAATTTCATAAAAATCAAAGGGCTCGATTATTATTTTTCCAACATCTATGGATCCCATTAGCATTACCCCCTCATATATGAAACTTATTTGTCCTCAATTTCTTCCTCTGTTTCTACTTCCGTTTCAACTCTCCCTTCCTCTTCTTTATTATTCTCAAGATCTTCCATAAGAGCCATTGCGTATATAAACGGTTCATCGCCATACTTTTTATTGTCCACTTTCTTTCACCTCTATCGTCCCCATACCAAGGGGGCATATGGCAGTATCTCCTTTCATAAGCGGCGGCATTCCATCAAGTAAAACATCGGCCTGGCCACCAATCCATATGGAACAAGCCGGCGTACAAGGCATTTGCTGCAACACTCCCTGAGCCGCTGCAGTTGCAGCCGCCACTGCAGGGTTAGCCATAGATTTGCAGGTCGCAAAAGGCGGAACGTTAACCATGGGCTTGCAATCTCCAATATTGGCTTGAAACTTTCCTCCCACCTGCACCCTATGCTGCGGCAGAACCACTAAACTGCTTGGTGCGGAACCCATAGTACACTCTAGCTTAGCGCCCAATACAACATATCTTTGCCCATAAAATCACATCTCTTTCACTAAAGATTAATTCTTGGCCTGCTTCCTCTGGAATGGCTTGTGGGTCTATCTTTTTTAATATTATAGATAGAATTTCCGCAAGTTTTTTGTAAAGGTCATCAAGACTATATTCTCTGCATTCCCCGCCATTTTTTTTCGCAATATACCATTCTATGCTGTTCTTATGAATAATATCAGAATTAAGGCAGAGAAAAGCAAACGCAATATCCGTAGCCTCTGATGAAGTCTCTAATAAAGCTTTAGCAAAGCCTTTTAATACATTAGGATGCAGTGTAGCACCGCCAACTCCCGCAAATGAACAGCGCGTAATATCAAGGGTATTAACGGACGTATGAAAATCGTCAAAGAAATCATATTTACAACGTAAATTTGCGTTCTTGTTCAAAATAAAACGTCCTAATTCTAATTCGTTTTCTTTAAAATCTTTATTATCAATTCTTAATTCAACAGGAAAAAATTTGAAATCATCTTCTTCGCGGCAATCATCCACAATCAATTTAATATATAATAAAGTTCCATACTCATTTATCGTGAGCTCGTTTTCATGAACAAGTATAATATTCCCCTTAAATTTGAGTGCCCCTTTAGAAACAGTTATCGTACTTTTATCTTTGTTAAAAAAAATAGAAAATCCAAATAGTATGCCGTCTGATAAATTATCAAAGGCTATAGAGGCTAAAGCGTGCGGGAAATCCCTCAAACCTTCTAGGGCTTCTTTTTTCACTACCTTTCCTTTTGTAAATAAAGGAAAACTATTGTTATACATCGCTCACCTCTTGCCATCAAAATAATCCACATAAGCGGCTTCAAAAGCAACAAAGCACTCCTCGCCGCAATACAAACTCCCGTTTTCTTTTTTAGCGACGCAAAACCAACTGAAACCCCAATTCTTATCATCGCCATATATGAATAAACGCAGGCTGTTATAAGCAATTCTATCTATATCACCTTGTCGGTCCGTATCGCCAAATTCAAGCCATTTGTGCTTTTTCTTAAGCTCATCTTCATTGGTTTCTTTATACTTATCAATGTTAATTTCAAATTCAAATACTTTTAAAACTTCCTCATTATAATCCTTTAAAGTAAAAGCAATTTTTTTTGTATTATAATTGCGGTCAATAAAAGAATAAAGCTCCGATAGTGGCTGCCCTTCTTTTAAAAACTCTTTTTCTTTTTTATGGCCATTCTCATTTTCGTAAGCAAAATCTGAAAAAAGCTCCGTCGTGAGATAATAGGGCTGCTTTGCAGGGTGGTATCTAATGTGAGGGGCTATGCTTCCAATAGTCTTGGCTCCATAATACAGCGCCGCACCTCTGACGCTCTCAAGTTTTTTATAAAGGTTAGATCCCGCCGCTTTTCCTCCTGCTATATATTCCTTTAGTACATCCCTGAAAAGCCCAATATTTGTTGTTTGTCCCAAGAAGGTAAAGTCTGTCATATCATATATAGTATTATCATCATAATAAGGCTCAATAAATTTTTTCACCAAAGCATATATTTCCGGCTTGAACAGCAAATTAATCTCTTCCCGTAAAATTCTTATGGGCGGACATTCGTTGTATAGCTCGAACAGAATCGCCGTTTTTAACTGAAAGCACATAGGTGCTATCATCTTTCGCTAAACTATCAAATGAAAATTCATAGGCATCCGCGTTTCCATAGAAATAAATCTTTATTTGCTCTGCCAATGCCCAAAGGAAATAAAAGTTTCTTTTAACATTGAGTACTTCCGCTTCGCCTATATAATCATCAAAATTTGTAGGGATACAATCTTTTGCTTCGTTATATTTCGCCTCAAATACTTCATATATCTTTTTTAAGCCTTTTTTATCAACAGAAACATAGACATCATAGTAGGAAATTCCCAATAGATCTTTAACGGTGTTTGCATTTTCGTTTCTATAATAATTAGCGAGTTTAATTTTAATGTATTGCATCAAACGATAAGTAAGTTTATTGCCGCCGAAGCTAGGGACACCGCTTTCATAACCGATAGTCATATCAAAAATGCTGCCCTCGCCACTGTCTCTGTTTTTAATTGCCAAATCAGCTTTCAACATATAACTAGTGTTGCTGCCGCAATCTATAAACAAAATGCTTTTTCTTCCACCATCACTATATGCTTCTTTGTTCTTCTCTAAAGAATGATAAATGGCTGCTATAGCTTCATCAGTTACTTCAACTGTATTGTAATCCTTCAAGAGCTCTTTATAAATTTCAATGGAACCACTTTTTTGTTTAAATGTGTTTAAAAAAGCATATATTTTTATAACGTTTTTTGTTTTGGCGTTCAGCGCATAATATAATATATTGCAAAAAAGCCTTTATTATTTCCCGCGCTTTATTGATGAAGAATTGCCCACCTCATCAATAACCTCTACTCTTTCATCAACATTATTCAGCCAGCGTTTAGTGTCGGTAAAAATAGTACTAACCACCACGGGCATGATTTTTTTTGCTTCGTGTCCATAAGAAAATTTAAATTTGTCTCCTCTGCAATCCTTAACGGCAATTATGCTTGGACAGAGGCCGCAACGCCCACATTTGGCGCAATCTGAATCCGCGTAATATGTTTTGGTATCCGGTTTAAAAACGCAAAGCTCATCAGAATAAAAGTAAATCTGCTTAATTTCCCATGCGCCAGGAAGCTCCGCTAGTGCTTTCATTTTTTGTGTAGACTGCGGCGGTTGTATAATAAGCGCCGTAATCAATAAAAAGGGGATCTTCTGTTTCTTCAACTTCTCTTATACTAGTTTTTTTTATATTTTTTACAACATATGGAAACTGTGTTACACTTTCATCTTTTTCATTATAGATATGTAATATTTTATCAAAGTCGACAGGGAAAAATAATATTTTAAAATCATTGTAGACACCAGTCTTAATAGATTGCTTTAACATACCCTTGCGCAGACTAAGATAATGACTGTTTTCTGCAACACTCTCAGAAACATCTAATATGGCCTGAATTTCGCCTTTTGAATCTATAATAAAAGCGTTTGTCATTGAGATGTCCGCATTATCTAATATGTCCTTATCTACTTCAAAAAAAATTTTATAACCTTTTTTATGTTCATTTAAAGAATCTATCCCTTTATATATTTCAAAATCATCGCGAATTTTTATTTTAATACAATCTATCTCCATATGTTTATTGTTTTCAAAAACATTTTGAAGAAATCCGATTTTTTCGTCGTCCCAATCGCTTATTAAGCCGATTATTTTTTCTTCCTCAACTTCAGGCTCTTCCTCAACTTCTGGCTCTTCCTCAACTTCTGGCTCTTCCTCAACTTCTGGCTCTTCTTCAATTTCCGGCTCTTCTTCAACTTCCAGCTCTTCTTCTAAAGGCTCTTCCTCAACTTCAATTACAGGTTCCTCTATCCCGCGATATTTATATATGAGCTTCCGCATTACGTTCTCATCACTATAAAAATCCTTAATGTCAGATTTAATTCTATGCTCTTTGCAGACGGATTTCAGCGCCGTAAGGTTCATTTCATAAAGCTCACTTTGCGTATAGCACCGCATATTCCGCCCTCCTCATAAAACAAATTCCTCGCAGTTCATACTTTCACTATACCCAACATATCCATAGCTATAACGCCAATGTATTATATAGGGAAAACCAATTGGTAAAAATAGCTTTATAATAAATTTTATCTTTTCATTATTCTGTTCATCAAATGGAAACCGATTATAAAACACAAATTCCTCATTATCTTTAAGAACTATTTGAAAATCAGTCATTATCATTTTAAAAAGAGCCGTTAGACAACCCAAGCTGTCCGAGGTGTTATAAAACATAATCAAGACATCAGCCAAAGCTCTTTTCTCAACCATACTAAACAGCTTTACCGCCTCGCAGCCATAATATCCTTCGTCAATTTCTTCCATAATGATCATTATTAAAAAATCTCGTCTGCTCATGCCGCATACTATATCTAAATTAGCAAGAATATGCATTATAATGTCGCATATGATCTCGTAATTCGAGCTATTTTCGGAGCTTAAAAGATCTTTAAATATTGTTTTGAACCTGAAATATGGATTAACGCTCACACTACTATAGTTGGCATCCTCACCAAAAGCATCATAAGTTTTAGGGACATACTCAAGCAAAGGTGAAATACCGGCATCGCCAATATGACCTTTAGTATTATTCCCTAGCTTGTAATGAATCTCCGCGGTATCCTTATTGTTGCAAATTGTTTTAATAAGCGGATACCAAATGTAGCTAGTCTCATCAATACTTAAAAAATCTTCAGCAGAGTCGTTCATAGTATCTCTCCAACACATCGAAATTCATAAAAATACAGCTGCAATTCAGATAAAACAAAAAACATTGTTTCATACGCCCAAATAGGCTCTGTATTAACTTTAAAGCTAAATACTAAAAGCTTTCTATCGGGCAGAAATTCGTTAGCTTTCATAAAAAAATTATAATCAATAGTCTTATAACGCAACATATTCTCTTCTGTGGAAGGAACGATTTTAACATCTAAAAGCTCCAAGTCAGCTTCCGTCTTTAATGAGTTAATTATTTTTTCAGCCTCAGCTCGTGTGGGAACATATCGCCTCGTTGCCAAAAGATTTGATGCTCTTTGATTTTGCCGTTCGTTTTACAAGGCAAATAAAGCGGCAAATCTTTAGTCTCTCTGTTAGTTATGCGTAAAAGCTCTATTTGCTCCAGTTGCTTCTTATATGTACGCAGATACATATTATTTCCGCGGCGAAAACAGTTGAATTTATCAAAGATAGAACAAACAAGATAACGATTTTCTAAAAATTCCAAACCTTCTAAGCTGAACTCATACTGAACAGCATTATAGGCAGGTTTTACCTCATAAGTGCTAACTGCCGCAGAAATTTTCATTATATTCCATAGGAGGACTTTATCGTAAGACAAATATTTTTCATAATCGACAAAATCTATTTTAAAGCTTTCAATTTCTTCATATGCCTCCATAGCTACATGTATGTCTAGAAATTTATAGAAATAAATTCCATTAATTGTTGCCCAAAGAAGCTCGTTTGCATTAAAACAGTTATAAAGCGCTTCTAATTTTTGCAAATATTTTTCAGAATAACATAAAGATACTTGTACTTTTTGTGTTCTCTCTTTAGTAGTTATTTCAGCTTCGTAAGTGTTTTTCATCATCTCTTGAATAGTAAAGTAATCACACTCAGCAAACACTGTAACCAAATATGTTGGGGTTTCTGTTACATATCCTGTAGCCTTTGAGATAATCGGTGCCTCTGTTGAAACAGGATACAAAAATTTTGCTTATCAAGATTTTCTGAAGTGCATACGGCGATTTTAACAACAGGAGTCTCTTCGCTAAAAGGCGCCTCAGCCATGATGTTTTTGGCCATCTGATTTAAGCGTTCCGCTCCAAATTTCCTATTTATATTAATTTCATTTAGCATATTTTCAAAACGCTCTTTTGTAAAAATTGCTTCGTCTTTTATTTCTTTTGTCAATTCTTTAAAGCGCTCGTCTACATAGGCATCGATGCTTTCAAAAGCACTGTATAATATTTCATTAAGTGGCTGTATATCGTTTATAATCAAGGAGCCTTCTATTTCAGATTCATGTAAAAGCCGCTGAATTGATTCCAATATATTTTTTATATTTAAATTTTTTTCTTCGGCTTTAGCTAAAATCTCCTCGTTTAATTCCAATATTTCCCTCAGTTTTTCCGAATTCACCGGCTGTTCCCATTCTTTTAAGCGCCCGATTCGATCCTGCAGCAATTTATTGTGCATCAATATCTTCCTCAATTTGTGGATTTTCGAGTCTCTCTTTTTCTTCTTTTTCCTTTCTTTCAGCCTCGCGCAGCTTCAAATTTACGGCAAGAGCCTTATCAACTTCCCCAGCGCTCAAATATAATTCCCAGGCTCTATTGTAGCATTCTATAGCGCTTTTCAAATCGCCTTCCTGCTCGAGATGGTACCCCTCTTGCTCAATATACTGCCCTTCGTTTACAAGATATCTTTTTTCGTTTTCAGCAATGGACACTTGCTCCGCGATTTCCATATCATTGGCGCTACTTATTTTATCCTGCAAGTCCGCTACTTTATCAAGTTGGTTAAGAGCTTGATAAGCAGCCTGGGCCTGTCTATATTTATTCTTTGCTTCAGCGTAATTCCCAGAACTCAAAAAACTATCGCCCTCGTCTTCTAAAATCTGCACCGCTAAAATGTTCCCTACAAGCTCCATTTCAGCTTTGTCCGCCTGGACCTGGCTTATTTTTTCATTCACAAGCTTTAGTTCTTCAACCATTTTCAGCTTTATGTACAAATTTCTTGCTAAATTGTACTGCCCAATTGCACCGTCAAAATCATTTACTGCAAAAAGATCGTCTCCGTTTTTAATGTAAGCTTCAACTATCTCTATAGCCATTCCGTCTTCAAGGGCTTTTCTCTCCGCCTTCACATCGTTGATTTTATCCTGAACTTCCGCCGCTCTTGATATTTCGCCAAGCTCTGCGTAATTTTGCTTCATTTCTTCATAAACAATAATTGCTCCGTCAAAATCTCCTTCTGACGCTTTTTCAGCAGCCTTTAAGCCTTTCGCTTCTACCCAAGCAACTATCTTTTTCTTCTCTTCATATATTCTCTCCACCAATGCGTCTCTGTGCTCTAAATTATCTACATTCGTAGCTGCTTTTTCAGCATCCTTGCATTTGTTCATAGCATCTAAATACTTATTTTCATTAGTTATCATGTTGTTGGCTTCTTTAATGAGTTTGACTACCGCCACATATCTTTCATTTTTTTCAAGTTTCACTTTAGCATATATGTCAATCTGGTCAAGCATATCAAACATTTTTGGCGCAAACCTTAAATTTGAATCTGCCTCTTTGCTTAGCCTGAAACAGAGGTCCTCCGCTTTTTTATAAAAACTATATGCATTCTCATAATTTCCGTTTTCAAATTCTTCGTCACCTTTGACAACGTTATAGAGCAATTCTTTCATTTGGGGAATGGTTTCACTTAAACATCTTTTTTCTTCTCTATGCAACAGCCATCTTAGCTTTAAAGCGTTTGTTCGTGTATTTGCTTCATCATACTGTTCAAAAACCATATCGTATCTTCCATAATCTAAGTATTCGACACCTTTATTGTCTAGATCTCTAATTCTTGTTATGGCGAGCCTGTCTAAATAATTTATTATTGCAAAAACAATAACCAATATAATTGCTATAACAATGGTAATAATAATAATACGGCGACGTTTTTTCTTTTTAATATTATCTTCTTTAAATGGCTTTTCAACAAATAAAGAAACTATTGTATAGCTTCCGATTACGGAAGCTGCGTGCTCTGCCGGTATATATAAAGCCTGAATACAGTCTATAAAACTTTCTGAATTCGCATAAGCGTCTAAAATCTCTACATCATCAAGGGCTTCCCAAATGTTGACTGTAGCAAAAAGCATGGTGCAGCCCTCAGGCAGTTCTGTTTTTTTTGAAATGAAAGGTTTAATCGGTTTGTTCTGACCTAAATATTGACTAAGATTTCTTAGCTCATGAAATGGTTCTTTTCCAAGGGAATATTTAACAGAATCTGGTTTTTCATAAACATAATTGTGGGTTTCACTTTTTAATTCAATTGCATCATTGTTTAATAAATAAAATTTCACATTTCCGCAGCTTGCATATCGAATCCGTGTATAGTCCGAAACCACCACGGTGATAGCTGCTTCTAACCTTTTTTCACGCAATGTTTGATGAGCTTTTCTAATATATTTCTTCAAATTTTTAAAAGAAGGTTTGCGTTCAAAAGCTCCAAGCACAGCTTTTACAGCTATTTCAGCACTATTTTCATTGCTATAGTTGTCGCAACTTTCAGCCACCACATAGCAAATCATGTTTTCAAGGGGAATATAAGCAAAATAAGTTTTGTCAGTGTTATCAAAACCCTTTTCAGAAATAAAATCAACTTTAATCGTAGCGTTTAACCGTCTCATTTTACAACCTCAATAAGTAGCGCCGTAGCATTATTTTGATTAACTATATCTTTTTTATTAACTGTTTCAACAATAGCCTTGGCTTTGCCGTATAGCTCCATTTCACATTGAATATGTTTATGCGTTCTCTATCTATCAGATTTACATGGAGACCCACCGAAAAAATTGCAACTATATCTTTAGGAAATAGATCGAATTTGCCAAGAGTAAAAGCGGCTCTTAAATCGCTAATCAAAGAAAGCTCATTTCTACCATCGTAAATATAAATTTTGTTCGCACCCACATTGAAGTAGTGCACAGTCTTGCCTTCAAATGAAAGCAAAGTCAGGGACACACGAGGCGTTTTGCCTAAATAAATCTCACTTCTAATATAATTGCTTGCTCCTAGCGCGGTTTCATATAAAAATTGCCCATTGGCTAAAACGGTTTTTTTTTAAAAGCTTTTACACAATATTCAGCGGCAGTTTCAGCCGCTATACATCCATTTGGGTGGTCGATTGTTCCATCTGACAGAACAGCGAAAAAATTTCCGCGCTTATCATAGGCAGAAGAAATATAATTGCATTGAAATTCCCGTTTTCCAATAATTTGTGCATTGCTGTGCGATAATGCTTAAACAAGCTTCCTATATTAATTCCCCGCAAAATCTTCATCAGCCCTTTCCTAGTCCGTCAAGATTAGCCGCAGCCGCTGCTTCATTGCTAGCTATAGCATAATCAGTGAAACTAAATTTGACGGGGCCATCTTTGCTGCAAAAAGGAAGAAAAATGAACTCGCTATCACCTATTTTCAGACGCTCAGCTACTTCCATTTTTTGAGGACCATGCACCGCTTCCCATGATTCTGCACCTTTTTTATAAACAAGGCCATTCATATCGCCGATTTTCGTATTGTTTTCTTCCTTGTCGTATATAATAACGGCATGATTATTTGAGTCTATCGTTTTGTCTTCTTTTATACATATATCCATGTACTCAGTTCTGCCTATAAAGTTTTTTCCAGGCAATATGCGGTAGCTCGTGCCTAATGATGGACCCTTAACACATACAATCCAACCTGTTACATATCCTCTATCGTCGGGCCTGTCTAAATACGTCCTTGAATTTATACCAAGCAAACCGCTCTTAGCCCTTTTTTCGACCCGCTCTAAAGTCGCGTCACAATATGGGCATTTTGAACCATACTTTGCAGTACTGTATAAATGTCCGCTTGCACAACGTTCAAGCCCCATTATGAACACCCCCATTCAATTTGGAAAATAGCTAGTCCTCATCAAATTCGCTCCACTTGAATATAAAACCTTTGCCTTCGCTATCGCCACAAAGAGGTACAAAAATGAACTTACTATTTCCAATTTGCAGATAATCCCCTATTTCAAGCTCAATAGTCGTATCAAAAGTATCAACTTTATTGTCGTCACGCAATAAACGTACAATCCCTTTATCGTCGCGAATTTTCGTACTGTTATTTTCGGTATCATAAACTATTACTGCATGGTTTCTAGGCTTTATCTCTTTGTCATTACCTAATATACATATATCCATATCAGGATCACTGCCTATAAAGTTTTTTCCCGGCAAAATTCGATAATCTTTACCTTTTGAAGAACCATGAACACAGACAAGCCAGCCAACGATAGGTCTTGTATCGGTAAGCTCATCCAAATACGTTTCTGAATACCATTCAAATTGTCTAACTTCATTTCCGAGATCGCCTTCTTCCAAAGACAATCTGCAATATGGACATATATTACCATGTTTTGTTCCGCTGAATAAATGCCCGTTCCTGCAACGTTTCAGTCCCATTATAAGCCTCCTGCTTTAATGTTGTTTTTTTGCAATACACAAAATAAAAGGAATATAAGGGTTCCACTGTTTCAAGCAGTTTTAAAACCTCGGCCTGCTTCAAAGCGCAAACGTTCTTTTCCTATGTAAATAACATCATATGATTGCAGCCTATATATATATCCTGCTTCCAATTTGTATACACATTGTTTCCCGCCGCGTTTCAAAGCCATTCCTATTTTAGGCAACTCTGAGGATAAGCATTCTATGTACCAACAATTTTTAACACAATTAACAACGGCATATTTATCAACCTTTTCATCAAAATTCAGATTGATTTTGTCCGTAAAGCAAATCCTCCTGTCGCCGGTTTTAGCTCTCCCTATTATCGCAGATGACTTGTTTCCTAGTGCGTATTCAATCTCTTCTATATTTTCTTCAGTGAGAAGAATAAGTTTAGTATCGTTCCGCCTTAAGATTCGCGCCTTGTATTCTCCATATAGTATATAGGCAATTATAGCTACTACTGTCAATAAAAAAGCAATTAATTGCACCATAAGCATATTGTATACGTAATTAGTTTTCCAAGAAAGAATATCTGAACCAGCACCTGTAGAACTAACCACAACAATATTTGAAGAACTAATATGAAAAAACAAAGACACAAGAGCAATAATAAAAAACGCCGCTAAAAAGCCGCAAATTATAATAGTGAATTTTCCAGACGTTTTCATAATTCGCCCACACTTCCATAAGTCAGGGCAACCGCATACGAAACAAACAGGCTGTACAGATCGGTCGCCCTGTCCATAAGTAATAATTTCGCTTAAAGTCAATGTCAATCACAGCATAAAGTAAACCAAGAGCGCCCGAAGGCGCTCCTGTCAAAGGATACTAAATTATTCAACTTTAACGCCGTCAAGTCTATCCTTTTTCTGTCTTACAATCAGCTCGAAAAATCCATTTTGGTCTTCAAACTGCTCATGGAAAGACACTACAAAAGCATGAGACAGTTCGTAAGTCCTAATAGCGCCTGTGTGGTTAAAAGCTACTGACACAGTTTTGTATGTATCTGCGTCAGAAGGTTTCTTAACCGACCAAGCGGCAATTTCTTTTAAAGCGTCTTTCATGAACGCTTTGTCGGAATCATAAGCCACTCTGCCAGTTATGGTAAGTGTAGCCCCGATGTTTGAGGAACGCGCATCCGCATCCGCCGGTATTTCAGAATCAAATTGAATCTTCAACACCTCTTCAGTAAGTTCTGCAACGTCCGCAATTGAAACAACATACTCACTCATGATAATTCTTCCCCTCTTATTATATATTCTAAAACCAAATATAGATTTGGTAATAGTTTTGGCTTTACTATACACACGCTGCCAAACATTTGGTTTAACAGTTAACCCCCCTTAGCGTTTTTAATCATCATGCGATATGACTTCTATATTAATATATTCCGCAGTTCCGCCAAATTTTACCGGAATTTTCGATGTACTTTCTTCAAATTCAGGAGCACCTATAGAATCCTTTTCTCCTAAAATCGAATTTACGTAGCCCTTTGCAAGCTCCCATTTCTTAACTTGATTACCCGGTTCATAGAGCATAAGTAATTCTTCTTTATTATCATTGCTTAAACGCTTCATTTCCCGCAATATATACGAAGTAGCGGTTTCCTTAAACAAACTTATGTAGCTACCATCCTTTCAAAAAGAGAACGCGCTTTAAAAACCGTAACATTACCTGCCTTGTCAGACGAAAACACAAAACCAAAATTATTTTCATTAAGCTTTCTTCTGTCATCATTGGTAATTCCTGTAAATTCCCTTGTGAAAGTGGCTGTAACGATTTGCGGGTGATTGCTTGTCTCTATATCAAATCTAACGCCGGGTAAATCTTTTGATACCTTCCTCTTGCTATTCTCTTGCCTTTTTCGTCTTTAGCGTCTTCAAATCTCGTGGCTAAATAATTGGGGCATTGCCAACTCGCTGCTAACCCGGCTGCAACGAAAGCCGCGCTTACATAAACGCCATATATCCAAAACTTAAAACTCTCTTCCCTATCCTTTGAAAACGCCACTTTGCTTTTTACTTCACTCTCGCCTGCACTATTCATTTCTTCAACTTCTTCAACACGTGCCCAAGAGCCGTATACTACTTTTGACCGGTCTCTGGGGATTACTGTGAAATTAGGCAAGCAAGCGATGGCAAATTTATTACATTCAGGATCATTGGCTATATCTTCCGTTTTTTCAATATATTTATCAATACCGTGAGTCCCAAGTCTCGAAAAAGTTGTATCATCTGTTGCTTCAAACGAAAAGAAAGTTTGAATCCTATATTTTCTAATAGCATCAAGCAGGCATTTCAAATGATTCATTTCATTGGGTTCAAATTTTGTACCTTCTTCAAAACTGCCTGTGTAGCCTAAATCCTCATATGTTTTTTTATCAATTTCAGGTTCCGCTTCTCCCTCACTAAACTTCATGTTAGGGACAATTCCAAACCAGATTGCATCACTATATTCGATTTTATTGTTAACACTTTCTAAATACTGCTGCAACTGCCTAGTATACTTTTCATCAATAATGTCTTCCAAAGGCGAATTTACCACCAAAAGCGTAGGTTTCATTTTTGCCAGCTTCGGATGATATTGGTCAAAAAAAGCTTTCACATTCAAAAGTTTTTCAATAAGAGCTTTTGCTTCGCGCATAAAAGACTTTTGCCACTCCGAATGAAGATAGGTGTAGTAATTGTATTTTTCGACCTTCTCTGTTGGCGACATTGCCATAAGCTCTTCGCTTGGTCTATCCGTGAAAGCGTTCAGCACAAGGTTGCGCGTAAAAGAGGCTTTTTCGCGATCATATTCGTGCCCCACAGCTGAATAATACTCCGTCATCGCGTTATCATAAAATCCCTCTAGGGTCTCTTTAGTATGCTTAGAATAATCAACAGGTGCAGGTGCTGCAAATGTCGTCTTTACGCTTTCGCCGTCTTTAACGATAGACACTGCTGTTCCCCTGGCGCTTTGTTCTTTGCCAGTATCTTCGAGAAGTTCTACTTTTTTAGTCTCACCAGAACCTAATAAAGCCCGTTTCACAAACTCCGGGTCAGGAATTAAGGATTTCAATGAGCCACCCTCAATAACAGGAACCGCATAAGCAGCTTTATTCGGGTCTTTGGGTCCCTCTTTCTCCAACGCCAAAAGGCTTTGCTTCAGCATGCCCGCTGTAAGAGCAAGTTGCGCAGCCGTTTCATTGTAATAACCCACAGTAGACTCATACTTGCTCACAAGTTTTTTAACAGCATCTTTTTTAGCAGGAGAATCCTTTTCTAAACGAGCGTTTTCCTTTTCCAAATATTGAATTTCCTGCTTTATTTTTTTTATTTCGTCTACCGTCTTTTCAGGTGCAAGCATTTTAATTACATCTTCGTAACTAAACGCAATATTTGTCTTTCTGCTTTTTCTCTTGTCCTCCATCATCCTTGTAAACATTTTCAAGACGCGGTTAGTTTTATCTATCACAATCTCTTTTACAAGCATGGGAGGGACATCGTTAGGTTTAGTTAATGTGTGTATTGGTCGATTGTCAGCATCGAAATAACTATATATTGTCGGTTTGAACTTTTCCAAAAAATCGTCAAAACTGCTAACTAACAACTTTTCGTTTATTTCAGCAATCTTATCATCAGTTAAAGATGAGACGCTTTCGTCAACATTTGTCATTAAAATAGATAAGTTTTCAACCTCTGGGTTAACAACATCGAACAGTATAGTTCTATTAGTCTGGCTAATCAAAACGAATCCTCCTTTGTTTCTACATTCGTGTTTCTTAAAAAATGCATTTCTTTTAGCAGAGAATGTTTCAATTTCCCATCTCTTTGCTATTTGCTATTTATATGGAAAATTTTAGCAATTACAGCACAATAAGTCAATGTTTTTTTTTAACGAAATTGGTGGAAGTTGAACAAGGCTCTGTAGGCAAAAAAATCAGAGAAAAGCAATCATAAACAAGAATTTATCAAACTCCTCCAAGCCATTCAGTACAAATAGATAGCGTCTAGTTAACGTGAGAAGAGCGGTAAATCACAAGGCGTCCAAAAAGGCTATGCATAGCATAGACTGCTATTGCCTCCAAGTATGAATAAATTTGAAGCGAAAGGCATCTTAGAGAAGCGAGTAGATATCATACTAATGGTAGTCGGATGTGCGTTAGTTGGTATACAACAGATATCGAAACTAAAATAATCGCGACCGGGCATCGCTACGTCAGAATGCTAAGAAACGTCCATCTATTCTTATATGAAGAATTGCGCCGGATGTACTTAACATTTTCACTTTCTCCGCTTCATATCTTGTATTGACTATTACAGAGCTTGACCGCATGAGCCAAATTGATATTAGCAATGCGGACAGAACAAATCTTGTTGACATATCAGGATATATCGGTTACCTTCCATAATAACGCAGGGTAAGCTTTTTGTGATTCTCAGCCATGTTCTTTTTATTACTTCTATGTACCAGTTTTCCGCTCTGAAAAAAATGCAGAATTGCATTATAGGATGTTTCTGTTAGGCTTAACTCCCTTACGATGCTCGTTATGCCCAGATGATCCGAGCGTATCATTAACCCGATTATGATGATGACAAACCATTCAAATGAAGTTTTCCTGCTGAATCATTGCTTGAATTGCATCATTGTTTCATTATAACCATTTCCACATTTTTGCATAGCCATTTTGTCTCTATAGACGTATACTTTATTTACGCTCTCATCCAAAGTGGCTTCCTCCTATCTTCGCAAATAGAAGGTTACCATGTGTTTGGTTCGAGAGCTTGTTTTTTTTAACAAAAACTTATGACTCTCAAGTAAGTAATGAATAACAGCACGGCGATCTGCAATTGAAAAGTGACTATTCAAGATGATATAGTTATTCATAATGGGTGAACATGTCAATTTAAAGTTGGTTATTGTATGTGATTTGCACCGTCTATTTTTTTAGGCATCGTTTTTTACCGCAATTTTTTAGCCCTAACTTGACATCAGCAGGCCCTGCCGGTGCGGCGACCATTGACGTAATAGAAGAGGTAGAAGAGCTTAAGCCGGGCGAGTCGCCTTATATCAAAAACGAAGGGGATAAGGTGGATGCTTTATTGAAATTCGGCATACCGAGAGAGTCAGATGGAAAATCCGCTTATCAAATAGCGGTGGATAAAGGGTTTGCTTTGTCTATCCTATCAGAAATAGGTTCCTTGCCAAGTTCTGCACCTGTAGCGCTATTCCCTTATCGGATAACATATCGGCCGCTATTTTTGACATTAAATGCAAAAACGGGGATGCTCTCTCGTAGTGAAAGAGCATCCCTGTTTTTGCGTTTGTCTATGCAACTTGTGCCGATTCTTTATTTTTACAGGTTAATGACTTGTTCATAACCTACAACCCCAAAATATCCTTTTCACTTTCGCTTATAACCCTGCCGTCCGTTTGCCGGTGTGCAATTTCAACAAGGCGCTCATAATCCGGTATCTCTATTTCCAAATGACTTACAGCTTTATCTGTAACGCCCAAGTCAAGATTGCCCCAACTGGTTTCATCTTCGGATGTTTTGGAATCGCTAAGGTCAAACTTATAAATACGTGTCGCCCGCTTATCAAACCCCAAAAGCCTTAATCCGAAAAAATCAGAAAATTCAAAGAGCATCTTCCCTGTAGCCTTCGAGCACACTATTCCCTTGCTTTGTGCACCGCCCTCAAAGTTATGGTATGAAATAGCCAACAGTATTTTATCGGTTTCATAGTTTACGCCGAATTTTGTAATTGTCGCAAGACGGTCACCCTTGAATGGGCTGCTTAATTTAATTGAAGATAGTATTTCCCCTGTTCTCATATCTACATCATGTATGTAGTATGATGCAGTCAGCAATGTTGCTACCGTATCATCCTTTATGTCAACAGCTATAAAATCCATAGGCATATTAGCGTTATATATAAGCTCTCCCGTCCGATGATCGGCTATCCAATATGAACTAAAATCACCCTTCCCCATACCCGCGATATAATCCGGCATACCCTCCGACGACAGATCGATCAGTGCGTAGCTTCCGCCGGAGTCAACCGAGTCCGTTTTAACATAGTACGCCCTCCCGGAGAACTTCTCGCTTACCCTATAAAATCCGTCTGTTTCACCAAAATCAAACGCACTGTCGTTTGTTCCTTTTATTTCCGGCGGCATAGTAAAGGAAAGCTCTTCAATTTCCGCATCCTCCAGACTGAAAAGACTTACCGTTCCATCCGCCCCGATAACGGCCATCACGGTCCGCTCATTATTTATCATACAGCTATCTAGGTTGGAACTGCCGGGGATCGACTTTTGAACGGCGCTGGAACTGCTATAAAAATACATGCCTGATTCTGCCTGCGAATCGTAAAACGAAACAAAAATGTAATCTTCGTCCACATAAGTAATTTGTGAAATCTTCGGGTACGCGGCGTTGTAACCGTTTACAAGGAGACCACTGTACAACTCAATTACAATAATGTTTCCATAATAATCCCCCAACGACAAGTAACTACCATTTGGAGAAACCTCCGCGCTGTAACAGTAATCCAGATAAAAACGGTAAAGTGACTCGCTCAGGTTCCATATTACAGTTCTTTTAGCCTCTCCTGATATTGGAAATATTTCGAACCGCAGAAATTCATTGTCGTTGATATAATTGAAATCACTATAAATCAGAATTATTTCGCCATTGGCGGCGTTATAACAGAAATATCCGTAAGGCTCGTTATATGGGATATAATGGATTTCGTCCGTATATGTATAATACACCATTATTGACTTGTCGCTGCCGTACTCGATTGCGATAATCGCACCGCGCTCACTGTCAAAATAGCAGTCTGCAAAATTTATCCACAGGCCCGGGTCATACTGGTATATCTGAACGGCTTCCCTCTTGCTCAAATCAATAGCCGTCACATTGTATCCATACGTAACTTCCCGAATATACAGCTTACCTCCACTGAGCATAATATCGCTTATCTCATTAAGAGCCAAATTTGTCCTACCGTCATCAAATGAGAACTCGTCGACTTTCTCCCAGCTTACAGAATCCCATACGATAACAACTTCCGCTTGCGTAACGGCGTAAAGTGTGTCCTGTTCCCACAGCATCGCAAGAACCGTGGCTCCCGCATCAAGTTGTCTGAGCATCGCGCCGTTATTGGTATCCCATAAAGTGATGGTTCCCCTCTTGGTAGCGGTAAGAAGCCTGTGAGCGTCCATAAAAATGGCTTCAGTAACCTCCTCGTCACTCTGTAAAACGGCATATTGCGTATACTGAGGAATATAGGTGCTCTGGCTCAAAAGCCTTTCAATTTCCGATTTTGTATATTCACTCTGTTCAGGAGAACCTTCAAGCAACTCGCAAATCAACTCAGAAGCCAACACTTTGTTACCCGAACCAATAAGCTCTTCGGCGACGTTCAGCGTTCGCATAGTACGCTCGCTCTCCGCTAAGATGCGCTGCTCGTCCGCTATTCTGTTCATCGCATTTATACGCTGCTGATTATTAAATATGTATATACTTGCCGATATTACAACCGTTAGAGAAACAACTGCAAGCTGTATAGTGCGTCTTACAATCCTTTTGTGATGCCGCCTTACCAAATCGTCGTAGCCGCAGCCCAATATAGGCGCGGCAACCCTCAGAAATTCCGATTTTAAAAGGCGCAGCCTCTTTTTCATTGTTTCTGCGGTTACATTGGCCGCAAGCGGTTCTATATCAACTCGGTTTTCAATAACCTCCCCTTCCGGCGACACAGCTTCACAAATCTCATACCGCAAGGAACCGGGGAAGACTTTATTCGGTTCTCCGTTTACAAGAACAGTAAGAATCTTCGAACATTTTCCTTCGTGCAGTGATTTAAAATACTCTATTTCTTCAAGACACCAACGAGATTCAGCCGTTTTCTCCGAACAGACTACAATAAGAAAAGCCGATTGTTTAAGCGCCTTTTTAATATCCGCACCTAAATTCCCGGAAGTTTGCAACTCACTTTGGTCGCGAAATATCCTTTTTATACGGTTAGTTCTTGAATACACGCCGTTTTTTGGCGGCTTGTACGATTCCAGCAAAACCTGCAGTTTTTCGGCAATTGTCTTATCCAAAGGCAGGTGCCTATAAGATATAAAGGCGTCATATTCATATTTTCCGGTGTTCATAGCCACACACACCCTTCTCAAAACATATGTATACTGAGAGTATTACGCTTGCTTATTATCAGATTATTCTCATGATGCGAAGAGCCTGTACACATTGAGATTTAAGCCTTATTTTTATGAATAAAATCTGTTAGAACGGGCTGCGACCGCGCGGAAAAAGTTGTTCACATATTATATCAATGAAATAGTGCATGCAAACCATAATGTGTTGTAGCAACTTTATTTGCCTGGCCTTGATTATCAATGTGAAGTTCATGTGAAACAGATTCTAATATTAAAATTGGAAGGAGCGAAGTAAATGTCAGATAAATTAATATTTGATTACATCATTGTCGGTGCTGGTACCGCTGGCGGAGTAATCGCGAAAGAATTGACGGACGACAGAAAAACCAGCGTGCTTGTGCTTGAAGCCGGAACAAATATGACGCAGGACTTAAGCGGAGCCAGCAATCTCGGAGCCAGTGTTTTTAATAATAATAATAAATACTCGTTCCAGATGTTTACAAATGGTGAGGCGGTTATTGGGCGGCAGCTCAGAATATCCAGCGGAAGGTCGATAGGAGGAAGCTCTGAGCATAACGCAATGTATGCTGTCCGTGGCAGCGAAGACTATTATAATATGCTGGGAGAACTTTTCGGACCGCAATGGAGCTATAGAAGCCTCAAGCCTCTGTTTAAAAAGAATGAGACATATACAGGAAAGACGCAGAGTCCGGATGAACGCGGGAGAGAAGGCCCGGTTTTCGTCAGGCAGCAGATGATCCCAAAAACGGCTTGACAACGGTTTTGGCCGAAGCGACGTCAGATGTTTTGAATATCCCGATTGTCGAGGACTATAACACAGGTGTAAGAGATTGCACTTTTTTCAAGTCACAAATCTTAAATAAAAAAGAAAACGGCAAATTCGTGCGTTCATCTACCGCTACGGGCTATCTGAACGACGAAATCGTGACGCAAGGAAACGAATTTCACGCCGACGAGTTTGGAGTTTGCGGCAGAAAATTAGTAATCTTTGCAAAACTACAGTGGATAAAATTTTATTTGAAACAAAGAAAGGGCAAAACATCGCAGTCGGAGTCAAGTTCGTTCATGACGGAGAAGAGCAAACTGCTTGCGCAGAGAAGGGCGTCATAGTGTCGGCGGGCAATTTCTCCTCTGTAATCTTACAGCGTTCGGGAATAGGAAAATCCACAGACTTGGCCAAGGCGGGCATATCGACATTGGTTGAGAGTCCAAACGTCGGCTATAATTTTGTGACGCATTTTACTGCCGGAACAGGAATAGAAGTAGAAACATCGCGGCTTCAGGCACTGCTTGACGCAGACCCAAACCTGCCGTTTCCGCTTGGCGCTTTCAAAGGTGAAAAGCCGTGCGAGGGCCGGCGCCTCCAATTATACAGCACCGTGACGCCGTCCGGCGTACCCGCAGCGGTTGTGGCCGCCAACAACTGGGCTTTTGACCCTCAAAAAACCCAGCAATGTAATGAGCGTTACGATTTACGACCTAATACCAAGAAGCAGAGGAACTGTTATGGTGACGCACAGCGACCCTGAGGCATATCCTTCCCTTGACCTCAACCCTTTGGCAGACCCTAACGATTTAAACTTCATGATAGACCAGTATATCGCTGTATACAACATTATGAAAAGGGCGCGTGAGCTTGACCCTCAAGGCATTTATAGACTTGTGTATCCCTCTGAAGATATTTTTGAATTGCATGATGAAGAAGAAAAGCGGAGCCGGCTCGCAAGTTTGTAAGGGCATCTTATGGAAGCACGGCTCACTTTGGCGGCCAGTGCAGAATGGGCAGGAATATTCAGGAAGGTGTTGTGGATGGTTTCCTGAATGTTTTCGGAACCAAAAACCTCAAGGTTGCCGACTTGTCCGTCGTTCCTGTTCTGCAAGATGGCAACAATACCATGCCGGTACAGGTAATAGGACTGAATGCTGCTCGATTTATTAAGAATGAATGAAGACGATCATAAAGTAAGACGATCATAGAAGAGAAAAAAGCAACTGCTTGGGCGGTTGCTTTTTTTGCATAGTTTTTTGAAATGAGCTACTCTTCTTTTACTATCTTGTATCCCATTTTAGTTATTAGCTTGAGCGTCTCAAGAGAGACGCTCCTGTCATATTCCTTTTCACTTTCGGGCAAGTCGTTATATGGCACAAGACAGGGATGCCTTTTGTCGGCATCGTCCCTACTTTCTCCATAAGTCCAACCTTCACGCATTCGGCCTTGTGCCCATACCTCGTGGGCATTCCCGGCAAGCTTCTCAGCCAGAGCCAGCAAGTCATCGCTCAACGTTATGTGGAATGTATTCTGTGGTGCGGGATTGTAGTCCATCATCTGCTCCTCATTATTCATAAACTATGTAGGTGTTAAATAATTAGTTGCGCTTTTGTTTGAAGAATGTGCTCGGATCACGCGGATTCTTCAAACAATTTAGCGCAAGTTATTATTTAACGCCGCCTATGGATTTTGATTGTTGCTTGTGGCACTCAAAGAGTGCCACTTATCGAACTCGACCGTAAAATATCTTTCACAGGACTCCACAAGCCTCTCAAATCTTTCCTGCTCGGTCCCGGACGAAAACTCGCCCACCTTTGTATAATACCTATGTAATATGCTTTTTAACATCTCGCAATTATGGCGATACTGTGTCCACAGCTCCTTGTAATTGAAAACAGACGATATACCGGTCAGTACCGTCACCGAGGAGCTTAATACAACTATGATTATCTTGAATATAATACTGAATTCCATGTCCGCCAACATCGTAACAACAGGGATTAACGCACTGATTATTGTCGTGGCAATTATCAGTTGCTTATACATTTTTTGATTATATGCGCTTTTACCATCATACCAGGTTATTTGAGCTATTAATCTGTTCTCTATGTAATTGCGCGTAGTTTCGCACGTTGTTTCCGGATATTTATATTCATCCTTAATACTGTACATACTGTGCCCTCCGATTAAACATTTATACTGAATGATGAAAATAGAATCCGCTTCGCGAACAAAAATGTTTTCGTCATTCAGTATACATCAACGACTAATTTGTTATACCTTAAGTGACCCACTCTCCCCACCATATAATTTTATTATATTTCAAATGAACGAAAAAGGCCATATAATTTACTTTCCATATAAATCACTTTCATGTAATATAACACATAAACAATTAAGCGTACTTCTTTAGGGTTGGGCATTGAAACCTAAAGCAGTATATACGCAACCGGAGGATAATTTTGAAATGAAAAAAATTCTACTTATTGACGGCAACAGTATTATGAACAGAGCCTACTACGCGCTACCCCTGTTTTCCAATAAAGAAGGGGAATATACCAACGCGGTTTACGGCTTCTTAAATATTTTTTTTAAGATTTACGATGAGGAAAACCCAGATTACGCTGGCATAGCCTTTGATTTACCGCGCCCAACCTTCCGCCATGTAAAATATGAGGCCTATAAGGGTACGCGAAAATCTATGCCCGAGGAGTTGCGGCCACAATTTCCTCTTTTAAAGCAATTGCTTGTGAAAATGCAAATTCCTGTCTATGAGATGGAAGGCTACGAGGCCGACGATATTTTGGGAACTCTTGCCACCCGCTCCGCAGCCGCAGGTCTGACACCCGTAGTAGTCTCCGGCGACAGGGATTTACTTCAACTGGCCGGTGACAAAATAAAAATACGCTTGCCCAAAACGAAAGCGGGCAAAACAGAAATTGAAGATTACTACGAAAAAGACGTGATTGAAAAAATAGGCGTAACCCCCAGTGAATATATTGACGTAAAAGCACTTATGGGAGACGCTTCCGACAACATACCCGGCGTGCCAGGCATAGGCGAAAAAACGGCATTAAAAATAATTCAGGACTATAAAAATGTAGAAACGGCTATTCTACACGCTGTAGATATCAAACCGAAAAAAGCATCCGAAAATTTGCTACTTTATCAGGAACAGGCTCTTATGAGTAAGGAACTGGCAACAATTATTACAGACGTTCCCATAGATTTTGACCCCAAATGTTTCGAGATTAAAAATATTTATACGGCCGAGGCGTTGGACGAAATTAAACGACTGGAGTTTAAGACCTTGTTTCCGCGCTTTTCTAAGGAAGCCCCGGCAATGACAGACGACAATGGGGATTATCTACAAATTACTGATGCGGAGGAAGCCAGGTCTTATGTGGCAGCACTATCTGGAAAAGATAAAACCGCTTGCGCGTTGGTTGCCTACGAAGAAGAAATGCTTGGGCTAAGCCTTTGCTGTGAAGAGGATAAGAGCGTCTTCATCAGAATCAATCCCAATATAACCGAAACGGAGCTAGCTGATATATGTCGTCCATTTCTGGCTTCGGCGCAATGTAAAATTTTTTTGGATTCCAAAAAAGCTCTGGCGTGGTTCGGGCGGTTTCAGGCAGACATACAAAACATCTTCTTCGATGCGTCATTAGCAGGATATATCCTTAATTCCTCCAAATCCGCCTACGATTATAACGATATCGCTTTCGATTTTTTGAACGAAACATATCCCTCCCCAGAAGAATTTTTTGGTAAAGGGAAAAATCGACAAGCCGTAGAAGACCTGCCTGCAAGCAAATTAACGGCCTTTGCCTGCCGTCAGGCTCAGGTTGTATACAAGGCTCATGAAAAAATGGCGGCGCAGATTGAGGAAAACGGACAGCACAGCCTGTATTATGATATAGAACTGCCCTTGGCGGCAGTACTTAAGAACATGGAGTTCTATGGAATCAGGGTCGATAAATATGCGTTGACGCAATACGGCATCATGCTAGATGAAGCCGTTAGTGAACTGACACAGGATATTTTTTCCTTAGCGGGGGAAGAATTTAATATCAATTCCACCCAACAGCTAGGCGTCATTTTATTCGAAAAGCTGGGCTTAAAGGCAGGCAAGAAAACAAAAACCGGCTATTCCACCGCCCATGAGGTTTTGGAAAAGCTGACAGACCACCATCCGATCATCTCGAAAATACTGGATTACCGGAGCCTGACCAAGTTAAAGTCCACCTATGTGGACGGCCTTCTGTCAGTTATTCATCCGGCAACCGGCAAGATCCACTCCACCTTTAACCAGACTATTACCACTACCGGCAGAATATCTAGCTCGGAGCCGAATTTGCAGAATATCCCCATCCGGTTACCTCTGGGGCGCGGTCTGCGGAAGGTGTTCATCCCTACCGACGACAGCTATGTCTTTATCGACGGAGATTACAGCCAAATCGAATTGCGTGTGTTGGCTCATATGTCTGGGGACGAGGTTCTTATCCGCGCTTTTCAGGAGGGTCAGGACATTCAGAGGCTTACGGCTTCACAGGTATTCAAAACTCCCTTTGATCAGGTCACGCCGTCCCAACGTAGCAGCGCAAAGGCCGTAAACTTCGGCATCATCTACGGTATGGGTGCTTTCAGCCTTGGGCAGGACTTAAAAATCTCCAAAAAAGAGGCCGAGCGTTATATAGAGGGTTATTTTGAGAAGTATCCCGGCGTGAAACGCTTTCTGGACGAGTCTGTAAATTCCGCGAAGGATTTGGGCTACGCTTCCACTATTTTTAACCGCAGGAGATCTATACCGGAGCTTGGCGCGTCGAATTTTGTGCAGCGCTCCTTTGGTGAGCGGGTCGCAATGAATATGCCTGTGCAGGGCAGCGCGGCAGACATAATAAAAATTGCTATGGTCAAGGTTCACCGCAGGCTAAAGAAGGAAGGGCTTGATTCCCGGCTGATTTTACAAGTTCATGACGAATTGCTGATTGAGGCGAAAAAGGAAGAGGCTGGGCGGGTCAAAGATATTTTACAGCAGGAGATGGAGGGAGCTGCGGCGTTGGCGGTTCCTCTGGAAACAGATTTGCATCAGGGCGAAACCTGGTATGACGCAAAATGACAGGCCAACGGGCAGTCAGGTACCGCATCAAAAAAAACATTGGAAAATTAGCCATTTATATAAAGAATAGGCCGCTAAAAAGCATCAAAAGACATAAGTACCCCTTTCCACAAAGTAGTTACTGCAAGAGATGTGGATAATCAGCCGTATTCTACGTGTTAGGAGTACAGAAAATAATGAGTGATAAAATATAGGAGCCAGTAAAGGTCTAAAACGGGTTGGTAATAACCAAGCCAGGCAATAGACCGATAACTAGCTCCTTTTTACGTACCCCTTAATGTTGCCATCGGAAGAAGACGAGCACGCAGGACAGCTATTATAAGAGTAAAGGAGTTACACTGGTTCAAAAAATTACGGAGTGATGATCATTGAAGTATTATGAACAGTGTTGTGGATTGATGTTTACAAAAATATGGCCATGGTATGTATTTGCAGCCCGCTCTGGGAGGAAACAATATCAAACTTGCCTGTAATTACAGATGTAAGCGAAAATGCCGATGTGAGTATAATAAAGGCTAGCATAAGTGGAACGAC